>PVJX010016823.1:0-39560 GCA_004027295.1 Dolichotis patagonum
CAAAGCATCAAGAAGATTATACATCATGACCAAGTGGGGTTCATTCCAGGAATGCAGGGATGGTTTAGCATACGCAAATCAATAAATGTGATAAACCATAACAACAGAGCCAAAAATGGAAACCACATGGTCATCTCAATAGATGCAGAAAAAGCTTTTGATAAGGTCCAACACATGTTCATGATAAAAAGCATTCAGAATCTCGGAATACATCTTGTCTACCTCAACCTTATATAGGTCATCTATGACAAACCAACAGCCAATATTAGACTAAATGGACAAAAGCTAAAAGCTTTCACTTTAAAATCAGGAACAAGACAAGGATGTCCACTATCACCACTCCTTTTCAATATAGTTCTGGAAACACTAGCCAGGGCAATCAGACAAGAGAGAGAAATAAAAGGAATAAAGATAGGAAAAGAATAATTTAAATTATCACTATTTGCAGATGACATGATACTCTATATAGAAGACCCAAAAAATTCCATTAAAGGACTACTAGAGATAATAAACAAATTGAGCAGTGTAGCTGGATACAAAGTCAGTGCTCAAATATCAATAGCATTCCTGTACACAAAGAAACTCACTGAGAGACAACTAATGGAAATATTGCCCTTCACAATAACATTTAAAAAAATGAAATACTTAGGAATCAATCTAGCTAAGAATGTAAAAGACCTATATGCTGAAAATTATACTACCCTAAAAATGGAGATTGAAGAGAATATTAGAAAATGGAAGGATAGTCCTTGCTCTTGGCTAGGAAGAACCAACATTATGAAAATGGCCATACTCCCAAAACTGATTTAATGCAATCCCAGTCAAAATACCATGAACATACCTCACAAATCTAGAGAAAAGACTCCTAAAATTCATTTGGAAACAGAAGAAACCTAGAATAGCAAAGGAAATTCTGAGCAATAAAGACAAGGCAGGAGGCATCTCAGTTCCTGACTTGAAACTGTACTACAAAGCCACAGTGACAAAATCAACATGGTACTGGCAAAGAAATAGACCTAAGAACCAATGAAACATATTAGAATATGCAAGTATAAGTACAAAGACACTCAGCCACCTGATATTTGACAAAGGGGCTAAACACATTCACTGGAAGAAGGGTAGGCTCTTTAATAAATGGTATTGGAAGAACTGGCACTCCACATGCAGAAGGCTGAAACTAGATCCATGCTTATCACTGTGCACAAAACTAAAGTCCAAATGGATCAAAGACCTAAACATTAAAACAGAAACACTAAATCTACTAGAAGATAGGGTAGGTAGAAGTCTTGGAGAATAGGGGTAGGCAGAAAATTCATGAACAAAATGCAAACTGCATGGGAAATGCATCAGAGAATGAACAAGTGGGATCTCATACTATTGAAAAGTTTCTGCACTTCAAAGGAGATCACCAACAGAGTGGAAAGAAAACCCACAGAATGGGAAAGAATTTTAGCCAGCAACCCCTCAGACAAAGGACTTATGTCAAGAACATATAAAGAATTGAAAAACATCAAGCCTCCCAAATTCAAAGACCCTCTCCACAAATGGGCAGCTGAGATGAACAATCAGTTCTCAGATAAAGATATACAAATGGCAAATAAATACATGAAGAAATGTTCACCATCACTGGTCTTTCGAGAAATGCAAATTAAAACATTGAGATTTCATCTCACCACTGAAAGAATAGCTGCCATCAAGAAATCAACTGATAACAAATGTTGGCGAGGTTGTGGGGAAAAAGGAATATTGCTTCACTGTTGGTGGGAGTGTAGACTGGTGCAACCACTATGGAAATCAGTATGGGGAATTCTCAGAAGATTAGGAGTGGAAGCTCCATTCAAGCCAGCCATTGCCCTCCTTGGCATTTTCCCAGAGGAACTGAAAAGTTCATATCACAGTGATATATGTGCACCCATGTTCATAGCACCACAATTTGTAATAGCTAAATCTTGGAAACAATCAAGATGTCCATCAACTGCAGAGTGGATGAAAAAGATGTGTTATTTTTATACAATGGAGTATTACTCAGCTATGAAGAAGGATGACCTTGAAGCCTTCATAGGTAAATGGAGAAAACTTGAAACTATCCTCATTAGTGAAATAAATAAGAACCATATTTATAAATATCACATTGTGTCTAGTGTCAAAAATAATAAAAACTGTAGGAGTAATAAAACCCAAAATGTGTAATTGCTACTGTGAACAAGAGAGGAAAAGAAAGTGCTCTAACGGATATAATTGTATGTATGTTTAAGTGTGTAAATGAATGACCATATTACTCTATTTGTGTTATATCATGGAGCAGAACTGTTGACAGTCTCATTGCTTGAATGTGTACTTTGTATGTTTTAACTTTGTAACTTGAACAACTATTTCCAAGATGACAGTATGCAAGTTATCAAGTAATGACTTCTCAGTATTTTTTGTTCTTTTCTTTTTTTTCTCTTTTTCCCCTTTGAATCTTGTATTGTTGCTACCCCTTTTTCTATTTTGTTTGTTTTGTTTTGCTTTTAAATAAAATTAAAAAATAAATAAATAAAATGGTTCTAAAAGAGGAAAAATAAAGAGAAATAAAAATGAAACACACATGTGCACAGCCATTATCTATATAGTTAAATGTATATTAAAACATAGATAAAAATAAATTTATAGTTTTCATTCTAGTTTAAAATCTCATCTATGGGCTGGGGATTTAGCTCTGCAGCATAAGCACATGTCTTGCAAGCCTGTGGTCATGAGTTTGATCCCTAGTACAAAAAAAAACACTCATCTATGAATTTTAAAAATACAAATTTGATTCTTGACATAGAAAATTATTTACAATCTTTTTACATTAGGAAAGTCTCAATTTCAATATCTAAAACATGAGGATAATCAGAATACCTTCTGCTCATAGGGACACAGACATGTAGACTATTATGAAGTAAATGATTGAAGAACAGCAGAAGTTTGTGTTCAAATGAGACCAACTAAAATACACATAATTAATGATTACCATATCATTATTTAAAAGTATTCAGGTAAAAAATAATTATTTCTTAAAAGTATTCAGGTAAAAAATAATTAATTCTAGTAAGTGTGGCACTAACATTTTAAACACCATATTTGCAGAATAACTGGAATTTTCAGTTTCAGAGTCATTTTATAAAGTATGTAATTTCAAGAACAACTAAGAGGTATTAGCAAAATTTATTCTTTTTTGGTTAACAGTGTCCAGCTTTACCTGTATGTGTTTAGTAGCATTGGAAAACTGGAAATTCTTCCTTATTGATTTTTTTCACCACATGTATAAAATCTCAAAAGTTATCTCAAGTAAACCTCAAACTAAAGTTTCAAAATGTATATTATTAAAAAATCTACCTAGTCAAGACTTGGTGGTGCACATTTGTAATCCTATCTCTCTGTAGGCTGAGGTAAGAGGATTGTTACAAGTCTGAGGCTAGACTGGGCTACAGAGTAATTTCAAGTCATGACTGCGTTGCATAATAAACCCCTTCTCAAAAGGGCATAAAATATCTGCCAACAAATTTTTCTGTAGAAATGAAATTAAAGACATTCAAATTATTTCTTAGCTTACTCTCAGAAATGTATGGCTATGCACAAAGCAAAGGAAAATAAAAGGAAGGAGAGAAGGGTAAAGGAGATGATTCATAGAACAGTAAGTATGCTAAATATACTCTTTATATATATGAATATCATTTAGAATCAGCCAACGAGCTTCATTGCACCATGTGACGTGAGCTGAAGGCCTGAACAGTATACCCCACCTAGATATGCAGCCTTTGTGTTCTGCTTAGAACCGGGTAAGGCCATACCCAGCAGCCTCAAGCAGAATGGAAGCCTTGCTGCACAGCCCAGGTCCTGGTAGGGCCCCATGCAGTGAGCCTAAGCAAGAACTAGCTAAAGGCCTGCAGAGCATATTCCAACTAGCCGTGCAGCCTTGGAGTACTGCTGGGAACATGGTAGGACAACAGCAACCCCAGGTAACCAAGAAACTATGATGTGCTGCTTAGTTCCTGATAGTACCACATCCAGTGAACCCCAAGCAGCTGGGTGGCCTTGGTGCACCACTCAGTACCTGGAAGTAACTCACCCAAAAACCCAAAACAGCTGGGCAATGTCAGTGTGCTGCATGGCTTGAGAAGAAGGCCTCCACAACATACTCTACTGGCTGTGCAGCCCTGGTGGACACTTGGGACAAGGAAGGACCCCACTCAGTGACTCCAATCAGACAGGGTGCCTTGACATGATGAGTGGGGTGTGCTGAAGTTCCACACAGCATACTCAACCCATTCATGGAGGCTCCAAGTTCCACTCAGGATTGATAACGACTGCCTAAATACACCTACTCAGCTGTGAAAATGCCCTCCAGTACGGACAGCCCTTCCCAACCAAGGAGCAAATAGAGACTTTGCATTTGGCTGCCACAGGGGAATACAGGAAAATGACAAAATGATAGAGCAAAATGCAATCTTAAACCTCCAGCCCATCCCAAACGAGTTGAAGAGACATGGACAAACAAGAAATTATAAGTTACACACTTGAAAATTCTGAAAAGATAGCAACTTAAGTAAAGAAACAACTCCATGAAGCTGTAAAGGAAATTAGATCAGAAACACAGGTAAAGCAAGGAATGATAAATGTAATGAAAGAAATGATGAACACATCTAAAGAAGACAATGGTTAAAAAAATAGGAGCACTGCAAAATGATGGAAACGTTGAATGAACAATGTAAGGAACAGATTAAAAGAGATACCAAGAAAATAAAAAATTCCATCGAAAGCTGGAAAAATCACCTGAATGAATGTGAAGATAGACTTTCAGACCTTGAAGGTAAGATTGCAGCTAGTGAACAGAAAAGGAAAGAACTTGTAAAAACAACAAGGAATCAAGAAATACCAATTCAACAGTTCAAAGATGATGCAAAGGAAAACAATATAAGATTGATAGGTTAGAATGAAATACTGACAAAACAAATTATATAAAAAGACTATTTACAGAAGCAATAGCTAAAAATTTCCCAAACATGGGGAAAAAAACCAAAATATATCTATACCCAGACATATTATAATCAACATCTGAGAAAGTGGACATAAGAAAAGAATACTAAAAGTTATTAGAGCCAGGGATTTAGCTCAGCAGCATATGCACCTGCCTGCCAAGCATGAGATCATGTGTTAGATTCCTGGCAAAAAAAAAATGTTAGAGAAAAGCAACAAATGACCTATAAAGGAAAGCCCAACAGAATCACATCAGACTTCTCAATACAATCAAGAGAAAAGAGCATGAAGAGAAGTATTTTGAATCCTAAAGGAAAATGATTTTCAACCCAGAATGATGTCCCCTACAAAATTCTTCAAAATCAATGGAGAAATAAGATACAGCTAAAGAACTTCAAAACAACCCTACAAAAATACTGAAAGTTATTCCACATAGACATAAAAATATGACTTCAAGAACACCAACAGAAAAAAAGCACTAAGCAAGACAAACAAACAGAGTAGAAAAGTAAAGAATCAACTGCAGAATGATAACATGACAAAAGTAAGCCAATATATATCACTTTTAACCATTAATGTAAATGGCCTCAATTCACCAATTAAAGGAAACAGAGTGGCAGGGTGGATCAAGAAACAACCACAACTACATGCTGTATACGAGAAACCCATTGAACCCAAAGAGAAATTCATATACTGAAATTCAAAGCATGGAAAATATATCATGCAACAGGAACCCCGAAAAAGAAAGTGTAGCTATTCTGTTTGCAGACAATGTGAATTTCAAATCAAGAATGATAAAAGGAGATAAAGAAGATCACTACGTCTTTGTCAGAGAAAAACTTTAAAAGGAAGCAATAAACATCATAAAAATATATGTAACAAATATAGGGGCATACAGCTATGTAAGACAAATCTTAGCAGACTTAAAAATCAAATAAGCAATAATACAATTATAATGAGGTAATTTAACATCCCATTGGCACAAAGAGAGAAATCAACAAGACAAAATACCAGCAAGAAACTACAGAAATGAATCAAATTTGTGAAGAAATGGACTTAGTAGACATAAATAGAGTGCTGCAACCAAAAATATTAGAATACACATTCTTTTCAGCTTCACATGGAATATTCTCAAAAATATACTATATACTTCCCATAGAACATGGTTAAGTAAATGCAAAAGAGTCAACATTCTTCCAGTCATATTATATGATCATACTGCCAGGAAACTAAAAATTAATGACAAAAGAAACCCCAAAAGCTTGATAAAAGTATGAAAATTGAACATGTAGACTGGAAGAAAGATAGCCTCTTTAACAAATGGTGCTGAAAAAGCTGGCTTTCCATAGGTTGAAAGTTAAAACTAGACCTATGCCTATCCCCATGCACTAAACCAAAGTCAAAATGGATCAAAGATCTAAATTTTAAAATGAAGCACAATATCTGCTTGAAAACAAAGAAGGTAGAATCCTTGAAGACATAGGTTTAGGCAGAGAATTCTAGAACAAAAATCAAATTACACAGGAAATACTTCCCAGAATTAGCAAATGAGATCATGTCTTATTAAAAGGTTTTTGCATACCAAAAGAAATTTCCAATACAGTAAAAAGGAAACCCATGAGTTGGGGAAAACATGTCAGTCAACTGTCCCTCAGACAAATGAGAAATATCTAGAATATATAAAGAATTGAAAAAAAAAATCAGCCCTTTGAAATTCAAAGACCCAATCCAAAAATAGGCATATGAGATGAATACAAAATTCTCAGATGAAGAAACACAAATGGTAAATAAATACATGAAAAAATGTTCAACATCATTGGTTATTAGAGAAATGCATATTACAACTCTGAGATTTCACCTCACTATAAACAAATGACCAAAATCAAAAAAGCCATCAAAAACAAATGCTGAAGAGGCTGTGGGGAAAAAGGAACCTTTCTCCACTGTTGGTGGGAGTTCCAAGTGGTGCAACCACTGTGGAAATCAGTCTGGAGGTTCCTCAAATAGCTTGAAATAGAGTTCCCATTTGACCCAGCTATCCTGCTTCTGGGCTTACTCCTAGGAGAGCCAAAAATTTTATACCACAGTGATATACATGCACCATCCTTAGAACAGCACAAATTGTAACAGCAAAATCATGGAAACAACCAAAATGCCCATGAATCAAGGAATGGATAAAAAAGATGGGATATTTTTATACAATGGAGTAGTACTCAGCTATAAAGAAGGATCACACTGAGGCTCTTGTAAGTAAAAGGATGTGACTTGACACCATACTCATAAGTGAAATAAATCAAACTCACATATGTAAATACTTTATTGTCTCCCTAGTGTAAGAAACTGAAAGATTGAATAAGACAAAAAATTTCCAATAAATACTGAGAAAAGGTAAGAAACTGTTCAAAGGAAAAAAATAAATTGGATAGGGAAAAGTATAAAAGAAGGAAGGGAAAAGAAAAAAGATGTAATTTTGAATATATACACCATAACAAAGCTAAGATGATTGTACTATTATTTCTATTAGTTCTTGGAACAAAAAAGTTAATACTCATAGATTATAATAAATTTTGCATTTCTATTTCTTGTAATCAGAATAACTGTTTGAAGATAACTATGCAAAATGACAACCTTTGTTAAGTTCCTACCACCGTGTCTTGACAGCCTATATCATTATTGTGTTAGGGTTTTCGTTTTTGTTGTTAGTCTGTCTCTTTTGTTTCTCATTTTTCTTATATTTTTGTGTTGTTTTGCTTTTCCTTCTTTAAAACAAAATATAAAGAAAATAAAAAAGACATGAATTTTTATATATACACTTAATATATCTAAGATGATTGTACTACTAATTCTATTAGATCTTGGAACAGGGCTGGGACTATAGCTCAGCAGCATAAGCCCCTGCCTGTTGCCTGCAAGGTTATAAATTCAATCCTGGTACCTACCAATAACACCAACAACAGCAACAAAAAAATTAACATTCATAGGAGTAGATCAATTTCATACATCTGTATCTGATAATCTGAGTAACTTTTTGAAGATAACTATGCAAATAACAACTTTGTTAAGTTCCTAACACCTTGTTTTGAAATCCTATATTGTTATTGTTCGGGGGGTTTAGTTATTTTTTTATTTGACTCTTTTGCCTCTTGTTTTTCTTGTATTTTTCGTTTTGTTTTGTTTTACTCTTTTAAAAGTAAAATAAAAGTAAAATACAATGTAATACAGGTGAATAGAAGAATAAATTGTGGTGAATTCATTCACTGCAAAGCTACTCAGGAATATGAATGAATAAACTATTAAAAGAATGCAAGAGCAACTGGTGAGCCGCACAAACTTTCGACTGAGTGAAAGAAAGCCAAGGCATTTATTGTAGATTCTTACATAATGAAACTTTAGAAAAGATAACCCTTTGGGGAATGACATATCAGGGCTCACTGAAACAAAGGGTGGGTGCTGATTTACTGTGAAAATGATATAAAGGTTTCTTTTACAAGTCACAGAAGTATTTTATAAACTGACCTTACTGATTTTTATACATGGATGATTCTGTCACACTCACATGACTTTAGACTTAAAACAGGTACATTTTATTGATTGTAAATTAAACCTCAATAAAACCTCATTTTTAAAGTATAGATTACAAATGTGTCATTTAATTTTGTAGAAAAATAAAAGGAGCTATATAAATTTAATTTTCAAACAAACCAAACAAGTAAAGTAAAACATGACTGAGGTTGCTGGATATTAAATTTAACCAAAAGTTATTAATTTGTAATTTAAGAACAACATGACTTTTAAAAATGTGTTGTCTGAACTAAAGTTTACAACTCTGTTTTGCTAATCTATTAAAAGCCTGATGTATTAGACATTTTTAGCAAGAGAGAAAACACATTTAGAATGAACAAGGTGTATATTTATTTTTCTGTAAATAAACAAAACTTAAGTTTTATAAATTGAATAATTAATAATGTCTACATTACCTTAAATCTTTACATGAATGTATTCTGATGTCTTAAGTAACAAAGCTATATTACTAAAAGTTGAAGCAACTGTAAATCTCATTGAAATATTTCCTCAAAACAAATTTATTGGATTAAAGACAGATACATCTGTTGCTTGCAATACACAAGAAAAAATTTTGGTGACTTTTCAGTTGTGGCATAAAATGCCATTTAGGAGATATATCTAATACTCAATATGGTAAATATTACAAAATATATAATACCACCCTACACAATCTAAATTTTTTTTCCAGAAAGTTAAGAGCTATTTTGTCTTTAGTTTTTTTTAAAAAGAATTAACATTTTGCCTTTTATTAGTTTTGTTTGATATATACTATCTAAATATGTAACTAAATTATTTTGAAGTATTTTGCAACATTTCTGTTTGTATAGTCTTTATCCATTTAGTTTTTAAACTCAAAGAGCCCCTTTACTGTAAAAGGGATGACAGTATGTTACACTGAAAAAGAAACTAACTAGAAAGACCAACTTTTAGCTGCTCATTAAGTAACACTTATAAACTGTGGCAAATGCCTTCAAAATTATTAGAACATTAAGGAAAGCAAAGTACTTTAACTAGATATCACGGACTTTAGTCTACAGTTAAATATTATTTATGTTTTGTTGTATCGCTTGAAATAAACTAGAGGTTTCATAATAATACATGTCTAGAAGCATGCATTTCATTGAAATAGTTCTTACTTTCTCCACTTGGAGGAGATAACATTGAGAACTAGAAAATGTCACAGTAATAAAATTAAATATTTTTAACAAAAACTGTTGTATGTATTAATCACTTCAGAATGATGTAGGGTAAAATAAATAAAAGTCAGGCAGAAATGCAACAAAGGAATCACAAATTACATTGTACTATTAAGAAGACTGCAACTTCAAGGACCTACTGAAAGTTGCCCAAGGCAATGCATATCCACGTTCCCTTAGTTAAATTCAGGTTCTTTCTCTTATTGATCCATATCACCCAAAATTACTCAGGAAAACTTGAAGTCCACAAAATGTAATAAATGAGAATGAGAAGAACAGGAACCTGATCCTAACATATTGGAACAGATTCAGAGAATGCAAAGAATGGTTTAATTACCTATCCCAAAGCAAAGTAATAAGAGAATGGGAAAAATGGGCTCATGTTATTATAGACATCTAAATTAAACAGAAATTAAAAATATATCTATCTACAGAAGAATTGGGTCCTTGTTGAAGTCAGCACAGAAGATGAATTTAAACAAAAGCTGGAGGCAAATCTGAAGAAAGCCACTCTTCAAAACGGAAATGCAATAACCAGGCATACAAACCCAGTTAGAGATAAACAACAACTAAAGATTATACTGCAATTAGCAATTATCTGGTCCAGTGAGCACAGATAGGTGTCAGATTCATAGAGGTGGACCAGAACATCTCATCCTTTGTAAGAACACTTTTAGAATTTGCATATACACTAGCTGTGTGAGTTGATTCCTTATTGGAACAATATTAGCTAGGTAATTATATTTAGAATTTTTTTACAATTTTATTTTAAAGAATGTAAAATTAAACAGAACAAAACAGACCATAAGAAAACAATGTGAGAGACACAGATTTCAAAGGAAGACAACCAGAGATCTTCACTGTCTATCGCATTGTGTCTTGTTTTCTTCCAAATAGTTGTATACTTGGAATTCTATAGGTTGATTATAGTTGGACTAATATTGTACTCACAATGTAATTTTACTCTATAAATTACCCCTAACAACCTTGTTGACCACCCACTTGAAACCCCTCCTAGAAATCCATTAGCTAGTCTTCTCCTTATTTCCAATAAAAGTCTCCTGACTTCTTCCTTTGATTCATGACTTCATTCCTCAAAATTGTGAGACAACAAACTTGGAACATCTGACATCATGGGAGTTATTTTTCCCATAAAAATTTCTGTAATGTGGACCAGTATCCTTCCTGGGGAATGAACCACAATTTTATGGAAATAAAGTCCTTTCTTTCTCTTTCTTAAGGGCCTGTAGTCTATTTCCAGAACTTTTAATGGAACATAATACTTTTTTATCATAAAGAGTAATAACCATGGATGTGTCAAGACTTCATTTATTCTTTAGAATATTTCTACTGATAAAATATTAATTTCTATTTCTTTAGTTTTATCATATTAAACAATGTGTGCTTATCAGGGAAAATATCACAAAAATAAAGTATAACATTTTAATAATGAATGCTTATAAAAAGCATTGATGTTTTCAATAATAATTGATTTTTGGTGTACAAAAATTTAAAAAAGAACAACAGAAATAAATTCCTTTCCAAGCTACATTGAAAATAGCAATAGAACTCTGCAAGGAAAATATTCTTTAATTATCACAACTAAAGCAGTCTTCACACATGAGAATAGTACATTTCATACACGTGTTTCATTTACATTAATAGCACATGTGCTTGTTTTCCTTATATTTTTGTAAGACATACTTGAGTGCTTAGAATAGACATCAATATCTTCACATCAGCTGTTTACTTGATTACAAATATCTGAGACACATAAATAGAAACCTATGTGAACAACAATGAGTAAATCAACAGAACTCTAACAAAAATGATCTTTGCTTAAATTGTCACACCCAATTCAATTTTCTCACATGAAAATTGCATCTTGACAAATTGAACATCAATTGGAAACCAATAAATCTACTGTCAAATATCATATTCTGATTAGTTTGTGATATGGGAGCAACAATTCTGTGCATAGCATTATTCGGTTTATTACTACACAAATAAGGATCTGATTGCTGGGTTCCAGGATAAATGTCTAATTTGGAATAATAATGTCTTTGCATCTACAAAGGCATGCATTTATATGTCATATTTTGGCCCACCCTTTTCCCATAAATCTTTCACCTTCCTGCAATCACCATGAGAAATCTATGCTAAATACTGAGGTAGGAATGCTTTCAGTTCAACGAGTGAGGTGTCATAATAAATACATTTTAATTATGACTGAAAATATGCAGCATGTTTTACTTGTATTTCGCCTTTTGTGTATTTCTCAGGATCTTGTAACATTTCATCTACTACAATGTCTAACATCAAATCGCAGTCCTGGCATTCTGTCCAATTCTTTTTACATCTTCCTATAACCTCACTATATTTTCAGACCTGTCCTAACATTGGATTGCTCCATTTGGTTGCATGACCATTTTGCAATATTATTACTAGCCAAGTACATTATACTCATATTACTGTTTTGTGACCAGAATCAAGGAGGTCTGCATTTTCTATATCTGTATCAGTTGATTATTACTCCATTTTACTGCTCCAGGAACTTTGGCTCACACAGTCAATATCAAAGTCATCATCATCACCATCATCATCATCATCATCATCATCATCACTGTCATCATCACCCACCCACATGATTCTTCTATTTTGAAAACATGTTGTAATGTAAAGGATCATCTTCATTATGTATACATAAGTAATCTGATGATTCAGTTTTGATCTCATCCAAAACTTGCAAATCTGGTTTTTCATGTGCTATTTTACTGAACTGGGCTAATTCTACCAGAAAAATCAAAACTAAACTTTTTAAAAACAAATCCTAAATTGATGTAGGAAAATTATACCCTCATGATGCTGAGGGAAACATTCACAAAACCTGTTAGACAGAACATCACTTGGGCATAAATCCTGGTTTGATATATTTTTACATTGTGTATATCTTACCTTTCATTGTACTAAGTGTGTAAACACAAAGATACTTCCTTTATGCTACAGAAACAGCTACTGAGATGCATAGCTGGTTACAATTATGCTAATGTAAAAATTTATAGAAGAAAATTAATGGATGCGTTTGTGGAACCCAGTGTTTAGCTCTGTGGGTATTAATTTCTACCCAGTAAAAATATTCTCATACCTCTATCTGGCTAGTCCTGAAAATTTCTTTTCTAACATGGGAGTCAGCAAATCTGCACACCTATTTTATGGGTAAGTTGAGTTAGGTTCCTTATCTCAGTTTTTGGAATATCCTCTGATCTTTTCTGATGAGAAGCATGCTGCTAATTCATTGAAGTATGAGTATATTATTGACATAGGGAAAATAATATAGCTCTCTACCTGCTAGATTGCAGATATGCTGAGTTTGTGTTCCCCAAAAATCAAAGTATTAATTTTAAGAAACAACAGAGGTTATATGTAGGAAAATGCTGAGAGAGACAGGTGAGACCTCAAAAGTAAGCTGCTGTGGATACCCTACACAGAGGAAGTTTATAGAGCAAAACCATCAAGTAGGTACAAAGTCACAAGGTGAGCATAACATGGATCAAAATTATGTTCTGCCTATAAGAGTAGATGCATAACCTCTCAGGTAATATTGATCTATTGGAGAAGCAAGCATGTAGCAAATGCACATGGAAATAACAAAACTTGTTTTAGGAAAAGATGAATCAGGAGGTCCTGGTCACGTACTGGGGTGACTGATGTCTATCTAGACTTTATTGGACTACGGATATCAATTATAGTATATTGTTATCCCCTGGGGAGGCATGCAGAGCTGGTCATTAGATCTTGATCTTGAGACCTGGTCTTCAATAGATTTGTCTCCAGCTGCAGTTGTAATTTGCTCTCATCTTTTGCACCGATTTCCTTGAGGGATTGCTACAGCAAAAAGAAGCACCAAAACAACACCCAGGATTTGGACGCTGATTATTTTGCATCAATGAGCACCAATTGGGATCACTCCCAAAATACCAGGCCCTGACCTCTGTTGGTCTAGAGTTTTTATATGTTGCACAAGCAGGAAGTACAAATGTGAAATAGAACAGCCTGACAGTTCTGATTAGCTAGCAGACTGAGATCATTGGTTACAAAGCTAGATTAATGATCATCAAGCTTAGCACAATCACACATCCTGCATATTTGGTTATGCTCTCATGGTTACAGGGATCAAAAAAGTAATTACAAAGCTATGAAGCAGTTACAGAGCTAGGCAGTTTCAAACGAACAAAGTTTGTAAAAGGAAAGTTTTTGTTGTACAATTTTTCCCTTTCAAGCTTAGTTCTGTCTGACGATTTATACTATATCTACCTAACTTAGTGATCTATGATAGTATCACAATTCATATATTTTAGGGAAATGTCAACCCTAACCTGTATTCTGTATCTAAAAAGTATCTGGTTTTCTTTTTTTAAGCTCAAGTTACTAAATAATTCTCAGTATAAATTACGTTGAAAACATAAAATTAATTTGTAGGACAGAGTGAAAAGGTCAAGAAATTTGAAATTACTACTAACTTGTTTGGTAACCTAGGTTGAGGCATCTGGCTCATCTAGAAAAAGTTGATTCTACTTTAGGGCAAAAAAAGAAAAAGAAACAAGAAAGTTGTGTAGAGTAAATATGTCTACCTATCTAGTTGAAGTTATTTGAATTGTGAAGAACAAATCCACAAATAAATATCAATGTTATATCAATGAAATGTAATTTTAAGGAAATGTCATAATAAGGTAAGGTTGGCTTTTGATTCAAAAGCACTTTGGCAGGATATACATGTGTCATCATTAATAATTATAACCCCACTAATTATCTCACAAAATTCATTAAAGAAACTAAACAGGGTGTATTTCTCTTACAACAAAGATATTTTTCTATCATCTAACTATCCATTTCTTCTAAAAGAAAATAAAGTGAGAAATCCCAGTTGATAAAACTATTCACTTCACATGATTATCTATCACTACAAAAGTCTTATGGAAATAAGATTTCAAATATATTATGGAAATGGTTGAATATAATTTTAAAAAATGATAAAACCTACAACTTCTCAAAGTTCTGGGTTCCAAGTATTGACCAAAAGTTAAGTAGAGTAATAACATATGTTTTGATTTCACATTCTGAGACAATTCCTAGCTCTAATACGTGTCTTTTCTCCTGAATAATCTTTCTACAGACCTACTTTCTCAAATATGTTTGTCACAAACAAGAGAGTCAAATGAGCTTGCCTCTGGTTTGTAAGACTATTTTAAATTAAAACCACAAGTTATTGTTCTCCCAACTAGTGTTAATTTCTTATTCACTTATTTCTAAACTATTAACTATGATACATTTTAATCACATGTGAACCTTAAAACCAGTATACTTTGGTTGACTGAATGAATATTATACCAGTCATATGAAGGGTGTAGATATAAATGCTCATTTCATGAAAAAATACTTTGTTTTCTTTAGTTTATCTGTTTCAAAGACAGTAGCTTCAGGTACCAGTAAAACGTCTTTCTGTGTGATCTAGATGCTATCACTGAAGTTGAGTTTAAAGAAGTTTTAAAGTGTAACCATATTTTTACTTTTATTTTTTCATATTTTTAAAAGATATGCTAAATATGTTTTCAGAATGACTTCCATATCTTTAAATCATTAATTCTCACTTTCTTTGAAATATGAATTTTCCTAATGAGTATAATGAGTCCTGTTCCTTGGAAACATTATTATTCATTTTTATGATTCTATTATATTGTTAAGAATTGCAAATACTTTGACACTTATTGTACACTTTATATTATCTTTTGGCTAAATTTGATTAACTTTCACTGTGGTTTCTTTAATATATATATATATACTGTAATTATGTACTTTGTAAGTAAAATATTGTCCAGTTATACAATATGCTATATTTCAAAGACTTCTGAAACTATTAGTATGCACTGAGTTTGAAGTAGGAGAAATGAGAACTGACTCAAACTTATGTACTCGCATTGGATAACTGTATATGGTAATGTTTTATGTACTATATTAATTATTTTGTTATGTCTTGTATCTAGAGCTCACCTCAAAGCCTCAGGCAGTCATAGATGGGACTTTTTAGAGATAACTGTGTCTAGAGTGTGTGATCCTGGGATCAACGATGTGTGATTGTTATGTTAGTCAACTGATTGGTTTGGCATAGTTCTGGATGTGGGTAATGGAAAGGCCCACCCTGAATATTAGTGTTACTTGTCTTAAGGGCGAGTAGCCTGGATAGACTATAAGGGACAGAAATAGGTCGACTGTCATCACTTGCTGCTTTACTACTTCACGGCTCATTGCCTTTTGCTTTCTGTATCAACTGTTTCTCTTTTTCAGTGTCCTACTACTATACAACCCTGCCTTGCACCCAAGGAAAATATGAAATGAAACTTGCACAAAATATGAGCTACAAAAATCCTTTCCTCCTTTAACTTTGGGTGTTGGGTATTTTGCATTGGGAAATGTAACTAAGACCCATTTCTAACATTTGCTAGATTACTAAAACAAATTATCTCTTGTTTTATTCAGTTTTGACCCTGGGAAATTTACATTTCTTACATTGTATTCAATTTTAAATGAGTTTCATTTTATTTTTTTCAATTTACTCAGCAGTTTATCATTCTGTCTCAAACATGAAAAATATGTGTGCTCAAAAATAATATCCCTTTTGAAAACAGAATCAAATATGCCTTGTTAAATATTGTGTTTCTTTTGTTCTTCATATGCCTTTTCTGTTTTCTGTATTCCGGAATTTCTCCATTCAAAAAGATACATGGTTTATTGGTTGCTATATGTGAGTCCTCTAAACAAAGAGAAATCTAAGCATAATGTTATTAAATAATGTGAGAGTAATGAAATCCAAGACAGTGTGGCATACACCCAAGATCATTCAGCACTTACAAAAACATTGCAACACTCTTGGCCATAGAATTCATTGGAATCCTCAAATTACTAGTAAACAAGCTCCTTTGTTTATATTAAAGTATCAGAGATAAGAAAAGACAGTTTCACTAAGAAGACCCTGGCTTTTGAAATCTAATGCCACAATGAAGATATGAATCTCGCTTTTGAAGTGACAACTTATTCAATTGTTTACTTTACTTTGAGAGAACCATGTTGTGCTTCCAAAAAGTGCTACTTAAACATTTATATTTTACTTACTTCAATAACTTCATTTGATATTTTATTGTTTGTTATAATATGAAATTGGTTCTAGAGATGAGTTGCATGAAAAGAAATTGAATTACTAAAGTTTTCCTAGATGGATATTAAATGACCTATTTGCCTATATTAAGGACCTATTCTCTTCTGTTGAACAATAAAAGCCTAGTGGTAGCAAACTAAAAAGCATGATTTCTAATTTATCATTTGTTCTCACTTTTGGAATTTTTTTGGTAGACAAAAAATATAAAAGAACATTTTCCACTGTCTCCGTTATTATCTTGGAAAAATGTCAAAAATTTATTAATAAGATAATAAAAAAATCTTCAAAATAGGTAAATAAAGTTTATTTGATTATTGTATTCTAATTTATTAACTGATATGTTCATTTTTAATATTTTACAGACTAATGATTTAAAGTATTTATACTACATTAAACCAATAATAACCTTTCAATCCTTTTGAAATTTAATAATGAAAATGGAAAAAGTGCAATCTATCACCAATGCATTCACTAAGCAGTATAAGTATATTCATATGGAGACTGTGAAATAAATT
This sequence comes from Dolichotis patagonum, assembly GCA_004027295.1. Classification (NCBI taxonomy): domain Eukaryota; kingdom Metazoa; phylum Chordata; class Mammalia; order Rodentia; family Caviidae; genus Dolichotis; species Dolichotis patagonum. The sequence goes on from PVJX010016823.1 coordinate 17,487, forward strand.
TTCTGTGAAATAGGCTAGCAAAAAGTTTTTCTTCTGAACTACAGTTTTAACTGAGATACAGAAAAGTTTAAAATCAATTTTATTTTTCAAGTTCAAATAATTGTACACTTACTGCATTTTAAACATTTTTCACTTTGCAAAATGCCAATTCTATCTTTCATGAAATTAGTTATTATTGGCCTATATCAACTTTGTCATTTATAATTTGTTTACAAATTATAAATCAGTTTCTTTCCCTTAAATGTGGTCTGAAGGGCAGCAGCACTTATATGCCCACAAAGTTTCTTAGAAATGCAAATTTTCAGGCCTCATCTAGAATCCACTACATCAGAATCTCCATTTTAATGAAATTTCCAAATGATTGATCTAGATATTAATGTTTGAGAAGAACAGGAATAGAATACAACTTCCTAGAAACTGCAGTAAAACAGAGTCATTAGCATGATGGTGATTGATTAGAAATTCTATATTGGCTCTATTTCTTTCTAAAGTGCTTTATTCTATTATACCTACTCAAGGACACACTTTGTGAGCATCAGCTTTATACTCCCAAATTTGCTTCCACTTGTATGAATTCATATTCCCTCTCTCTGAACATGTGTGCTGTTCAATGTATCCATATTCCCTCTCTCAAAGTATCCTGCTTTGTATTCATTCACATTACAAAATAGCCAAGATACATTATAACTTCTTTGTCTCATGGATTTTAAAACTCAGTTCATGGACTGAGTTGAAGACAGAGTGCAGTTAGAACTGTGGAGGCTAATTGAAGGTTTAAAGTACAATACTGAACTGTGCAAATGCTTTTCTGAGCTAAAGAGCATGACAGTGAAAATCTTGCCTGATGAATATAAAGCCAGCGCCTAGGCAAGGTTTTGTCCTGTTTCTCTGTGTGTGCATGCATGCATGCACGTGTGTGTGTGTGTGTGTGTGTTATCTATTGGTGAGATTCTCTTTTGAAGAAAAATATATTTTGGAAAATATTAGATTCTACTAAACTAGCAAATGACAATTAAATTACTCCAGGTTTGTACTAAACTAGCAAATAGCACTTAAATTACCCCCGGTATATATGATTACAAGTCATAGAAGTGAGAGAGAAGCCAGATAAGGCAACTGAAAAAAATTTGCATATATCACACTAAATTGAAATCCATGCCCTATTCTCTAAGTGACAGTTCTCTTTCTTTTCTATTTCATTTTCTATCCCCTCCTTTTCTCCCTCTCCTTCAACATAAAGTAAAGCATTGCAGTGAGGTTGTTCAGGAAAGAAAGAAAAGTGTTGATTTGGCATATTTTACCTAGTACCTTCACCCAGCACATATCTCCTTAACAGAGACATATACAACTTGAACAAATTAAAGTCTGAAAAATTCATTCAAAATCTTCCCAAAAAATAAAGTTAAATCATCAGGTAAATGTGCACTCAAAGTAGTAGCGTATATATTTTCTGGTAAATATAAAACTAGCAGTCTGTGATGTATATTTCTAGTCATTTACAGTAAAAGATAATTTCCAGTTATTTTTAAAAGCTAAAATATATTTTCTAATGCATTGATACTTTATTCATTTGCGTTGCATGTAAATATATAATTCAGTACATTTTATATCCTAATATATATAATGTTGCGATTTTTCAATTCAAAACAAAATGTGGAAAACTGTAATTTTATATCTATGTCAAGAGCAAGAAACTGACCACCTTAATAAAGCCCAAGAGGAATCCAACTCCTTGCTGTGAGCCAGTGGAAGCCATGCTGACTACCAAGAGGAGAAACAAGAAGCCAGTCCCTTCCTGTGAGCCCCTGGATGCAAGGAAGACTGCTGGAAAGAGAAACAAGAAGCCAACATATTCTGCTAGTCAGTGGCAGTAGCAGGCCATAAGGAGGAGAAACAAGAAACCAATCCCTTCCTGTGAGCCAGTGGCAGCCATCTGGACTGCTGGGAAGAGAAACAAGAAGTCAGTCTCTTCCTGTGAGCTGGCTGGCATGCAAGCTAAGAGGCAATACGAGCCCAGCTCCCTCCCCACCAACCCTGTAAGCAACAGGCTAATTCAGAGAAACACAGGCTGGAAAGATAGCTACTGATGCTTGTAGTATTTAGTATATAATTGACTTTGCAAGCCTAAGGCTGGTCATCTGATAACCTATTTGGAGGATAGTAATATGTTGTATAGCAACTATGGCGGATTTTTTTTTCTGAAGGTGATAGTCATTATTAATTCTCTGTTATCTTGTTTTAAAATCTAGTATTATTTTCATTGTTTTGTTTTGCTTGATTTTATTCTTTTTTGATTTTATTATATCTGATGGCATGAGCAGCTATTTTAAGGGTTACAAGGTATATTATGGTAACCATTGTTAATTTCCTGTTATCTTGTTTTAAAGCTCTGTATAGCTTTCATTATTTTGTTTTGATTGGTTTTATTCTGTTCTATTTTATTTTATTTTATTTTATTTTATTTTATTTTATTATGTCTGATGGTATGGGCAGCTATTTTAAAGATAACAAGATGCATTATGGTAGCCATTTTTGATTTCCTATTATCTTGTTTTGAAATCCTGTATTTTTTCACTGTTTTTATAAAATTGATTTTATTATTTTTTAATTTTGTTTAGTCTTATTATTTTTAAAGTAAAAAGATTAAAAAATTTAAAAATAAAGCCAAAAAATAAACAATGTTTGGATATACTTAAGATAAAATATAACTTTCTGATAATATACAAATTTGTTGTATTTATCCAAATTAAACACCATATATCATGGCATTTGGAAATTCTGAACATGTTGGAAAGTAGAGAACATGGTGGAAAGTAAATTAGTCCACTCCCATTACCTTATATGAAACATGAGGCACTCATTTCAAGCCTCATATCTTCAGTTTTCTTATCTGTGAACCGAAAGTTTTGGCCTCAATGAACTTTCTGATTCCTTCACTTTTAAAGTCTTTGACACTTGCACTACACTTAGTGTACTACAATGTAGAATGAGATGCAATAATTGTTCAATTCCATTTAAATATGACTAATTTAAAAGTCTATTCAATTAAATGTAATGACTATTCAATTCAGTATGACTATTCAAATCAATTCAATAAGATTTGTTCATTGTTCCTGTGTTATCAGAGTATAATGTCCTCAAGAAGTTACTTTCTGAATTTTCTTTGAGGTCCATCCTTCACAACTTTATCCAGCCCCCCAAATCTAAAGTACTAAATGCAAAATAACTCATAGGTTTTTAGCTATTAATGGTTAATAAGTCAGTATAGTGATGGTGATAATAACTGCAGAGCCAAGGGACAAGGAAAACTATACTATATATACTGCCTTTTGAAAATCATCAGAAAATTTTGCCCCATTAAAAAGAGTCTTGAATTAATCAGCAACTCCTTTATTTACTTTTGAGAAAACTAGTCCAGGAAAGTGAAATGATTTACCCAAGGCCACTCATTTTCTAGAAACAATAACATATAAATAATAAATTGCTTGATGTTCATGCACTTTAAATAAGCTTTCTGCTTTCACTAATTATTCTGCAAGCCACAAGAAATAGTTTGTAAACCTATTTGCACATTCAATTCTTAATGTCCTTTTAACTGATGATACAAACCTACATGCAATTGATTACCAAATTTATGTTTCTTCAAGAAATCATGTCAGAGGAAAACCACTACTTTCAAATAACTGGCCAACATCCCCTGAAATAAATTGTACATAAACATACAGATGTCATAAGCAAATTTGTATTACTACATAGCAGTAAATATTTGCCAAACTAAGTAAACTCAAATTCTATGGAGTGACATTCTAATGGGTTATAATCTGAATTATTCTAAATAAATTTAAAAGGGTGTATGAATGTTTTTGGTGATTGGGTAGTGTTAACATATTCATGACCTTTTTTTCTGTGCTGGGGACCGATTTAATTCATGGTCACCCTACAACTGAGATACTTCATCATGTTATTTTTTTATTTTCAAATGAGATCTCATGAATTTGACTAAATTAGCATGTAATCCTGCTTCAGCCACCAGGATATCTGAGATTACAGTTATGTACAATGGCACAAGGTTTAGTCCTGTTATCTGATCAAATTTTTTATGATCTGTACATAAAAACACTAAGCAGGAAAATACAATGCAAGTAGATGTTCTATTGACATAGTTATTTTAATATACTTGATTATATTCATTTTTGAGAGTTTTTTTTAGATTTGAGATTCAAAGTGCATATTTTCTGACTCTCTCTTTTTTTATTCAGAACTCTGATAAAATATACTCCAAGGAATGAAAGACTTTTTGAGAAAAACCTGTGTTTGGAGACTGAACACCAGTAACCCTGTTTAAGGTTTCTGCTCTTAATAACTGGTTAACCTTAGCTAAGTACACCTGCCTGAACTACAGGGTCTCCTCTTATATAAAGAGTAGCATGTCATCCTTTATTTCTCAAAGTTTTGATGAGACTACAATAATATAATTACTTCCCAAATGATACAAATATATAGAATACTATATATATTGAAATATTAATTGAAAAATTAATCAAAATGACAGTGTACCATAAAACAATGTTTGACTTTCATTTTATATGATTATAGTGACTAAATTGTAAAATCATTTAAAATCTCAGCTTTCATTCTAATAACTTAAATATCTTAAAATTGTTTTCCTTTTAATTAAAATATATCAACAAATTAACTTCATTATTATTGTTAAAAGATATGATACAATATTAAAACAGTTTATTGAACAGAAATGTTCTTTTCTAGAATTTCTTCCTTTTTTGTAGTTTTTTTATGCAAATATCATACTTCAAATGTATTAGATTGGATTGACTTAATCATTCTTTCAGATTTGGAATGGTAGTTACTATATGAGATAATTAAAAGGGAAGTTTAAATTCTTGAGTAACGTGATTTTAGACTATAAAACATAAAGAAATTTTATAATTTCTGCAAGTCAATCTTCTAATTTAGAACAGTAATTAAAAAGGATTCTTTATTTCCATTTTTTAAACTATTGGATAATGTGAATCTGGTATTTCCATAGATATAACTGAATCTCAAAAAAGATTTCTCACCTTAAAAATAGCTTAATTTTTTGATAAGATAAACTTCTGCTTTACAACTAATGTTGCACTGGGCCAAAATCAGAAGACACAGTGTCATATTTGCAAATTGATGTTTTCTTTTAAGAAAAAACCACATTTCAGGCACAATGCCTTTGGGAAGAACTTCTATTGAAAAAGAATAGCATTTTCACACATGATGAGATTAATTTGAACATTACAGTGTAGTCTAACACACTAACATCTCTTATGTAGCTTTCCTTTTGCATGCTGAATAGTCAAAAAAATTCAGGTAATATATCTCTGCTCAAACAATGGTATGTAACTTAGACAATATAAAGTTATTCCAATTAGGTATATATTTTACTTTGCCCAAGAATAAAATTCACATTTTTGATGAATAAACAGCATCTATCCTTATAGCATACTCTTTCTTTTTACCCAAATCCTAATGACCTCCATGGAGAAAAGATTGAAAATTGCCTCTTTTCCACATGCAAAGAGAAAACTAACTTTCTAAGCAAGTAGTTTTTGTAAAAATAGTTCCATTGTCACTGAAGACTGCCATGTGTCATGCCATGTGTGTTGGTACAAACACATATTGATAAAGGTTTTAAAATATTGTATGTGGGCAGGTGGAAAGATCTGTGTGTGGTAGGCTTGGGGTGGAGAGCTCTCAAAATGACCCATAGTGAGAACACATCATATAGCATGGGATGCAGAAAAACAGTGTCAGGAGTATGAGGAACAAAACCATGAATTTTGTGATTACTCCTCAGGGTACAATATTTGAACCCCTTCTTGCAACCAAAGAAAAATGGTCATTTTGAAGTATAATAAAAGCATAACAAATTAGAGTAACGTAATTAAAAATTGTTTTAAATTAAAAAATAAAGGACACAGAGATAAAAAAAATTGTTGATCAAGAAACTTCAAAATATTCTGTGAGCAATTTTGAAGTAAAATATTTTTTCTAAACATCTTTGAAATCATTAGAGAGTCTAAGGTGGTTAGTAGAGGGGAGACCATAAACTAGATAAAAGTGAATAAATGAATAAGGAAAGCCAAGACAAAAAGAAAAAAGAACTTAAGAAAAAAATGATTTCTAGTGTTAGAGGAAGAAAAACTGAAGATTATGGATCTCTAAAGTGGTGGTAGTGAAAAAGCTCAAGTGGCTAAGGGTAGGAGAGATGAAATAGAATGCAAACATGATTGGTGGGAGCTGTTGAAGCTGGAAATTGAACACAAGTGCAGGCTGCGGCATGGCTAGGGTATGGCTGACTTGAAAACAAAGAGACACCTCAAAGGCGAAGATAAGGTCACAGCTGAGCACACTGGGCTCCAAATTCAATTAACAAGATAGAGCTTGTAGCTGTAGGCATTTTGCTTCTGTAAGTGAAAGTCAATCTGGAGACTTTCTCCTAAGAAAACAACATAAAATAATTTTCCTAAATTAACATAATCTGTTACTTGGAAAAGTACTTGAACCACTCTCAAGATCCTGCTCAGTTTTCTGCATTTTCCACTCTAATCCCTTCCTTGTTGAAAAACTAACAGAATATGGGCTGCCCAGAGACATTCCTTGTCTTAGCCCCCAGAATCTCAAAATCTGCAAGATGGTTTTGACACCCCTGGAGCTCTAAAGTCATACCACTTGTCTCATTTATTTTAAGCCTTTGCCATACACTTATTTGGGAGATTAAGGATCTTGACCAGGTACCCAACACATGATGTAAGAATGCACATAGTAAATGGAGTTGAAGGGTTTATTATGCTTGTAAGTGGCTGAAGGAGTACCAGAATCCAGGAGAAAAAATTGTCTACATTTTTGGTGGAAGATGGGAAATATGAAAGCTGGGTTAGTAAAGCTCAATGTGTAAGATGATTTAAATACAATGACAATAATTAATGTTCTGACTTTACACCCTTTTCATTTAACTTGTTCTCCAGCTGTTACAATACCTTTTTATATGGGTGTCCAATCTGTACTGATGTATCAGTGCATTCATTGAAAGATAAACAACAGTATTTCAGTTGTGGCACCTATTGTGAAACATTCTCACTGCTTTGTTGTGAATATATATCTCCTTGAAAAATCTTCAAATGTGCCCTGAAACTATGAAGCATACTCCTGAACTCAACTGTAAACCATCAAGCCCCCACTCTTTTATTTAACTTGCATCCACCATAAAATTCCTGGCTAGTAACTGATCAGGAATGGTTATTTTCTAATGTCTGGCACCATTTTTTATAAACCTGTTAACAAAATTAATTCATCTCTCCATTGTGATCAGTGCATTTATCAGTTGTATCCTAAGAGTCTCCTGAATCAAAGAGGCCAAAGTCTTGTTTTTTCATAATCCATTTTGTAAAGTCTTCTTGCAAACTAACACATGATCTGACACAGTATATGACTAATTAGTATTTGTTGATTCTAGAGTGAATAAATAAACGTATGACACCTCCTTTGAAATACGTGAAGTCAGACTATCGGAATTAGCTCTCAAGTATTCATCCTCTGAATGATTTCCTTTCCCAATGGCATGAAATCTGGCAGCCATACATATTTTATCAATGCAGCTCAAAGCCAGTTATTTATAAAGTCTGTTGATTTTCCTCTTCTGGCTCCTGAAAAAAAATCTTGTAAGTCCTGGCTGAAGGATGTTGTGGAAAACTTATGCTGAGAAAAGTTAAAAAAATAATAATTGCTTTCTGAATATTTTACTAGATTTCTTTCTACAAGCACTCTATCAGGAATGCCTATCTTACAAACATAAAGTTTTAAATACCAAGAGAAACAATAATGTGAAACCTGCTCACCCTTCTGCTATAGCATCCATCTACAAAAGCCCAACATTATTTGAGTGTACATCAGCATACTCTTAAGGTGTTGAGGGGAAGGAGAGGCTCTTTTCAACCTTTAGCAAATAATTGAGTTTTAGAAAATGAGTATATTTTTATTCTTAGTCTGACTTTCCTTCCTATTCTTGTATTTAAAAGTACAGTGACTTTTAAGTTTGTTGCCAGAGATACATTCTGTAAGGGAAATTTTCCATTGTAAGGAAAAGGGAAAAGAAATGTTTGTGATGGGGGCGACTTTACATTTATGGAACAGAATAATTCTTAGCTCCTATTGCTTTTCCCAATTTTCCACCTGCTTCCAAACCAAAATACATTAGTTATTTAGTCTACTGCGATCCCTATAGATTGTAATTTCCTTAGGAACATAACTCAGCCTGAGAGTCCACTTGCCTGGACATGTCCTGCCTTCATCCTTTCCTTCTTGCTCCGTGCAACCTTTTCCAACTGTATCTTGCAGTCTTTCCCTCAGAGCTAAATAATGAGTTGCATACAATCAAGGAAAATAAATTAGTCTTAATTTCGGGAAATTGGATAATTGCTCCTTATAACCACAGGAGCAAACTCAGAAGGGACGCCCTGGCTGCTTCCTTCTCATAAAACCTATTTCAGAATCTTTCCAGTTTGATGCACAGATCTCTAGAAGTGATTGTGCAGGCTTATGAAAGAGAACACTCCTCTTTCCAGGGAGAGCAGCACCTGAAACTCTCAATTTCCTCTCCCTCCTTACAGTTCAGGGAACTCCCAGTCCAGTGCCTAAGCTTTTGATTGCAGTTACCACTATCACCACCACAGCATTTCTTTCAGAAAAAACCCTCAGCACCTTCTAGGGAGCTCGTTATATGGACGACGAGATTACCAAAAATTATTACAGAAGACGCGGGCTTCACATGCTTCTTCCCTATCACGGGAAAGGGAAAAGGGACAGTGGAAATTTAGTACTTGTAACTATTAATGAGTGGAAAAGAAAAAACCTTGCCCTCTAATATGCTGCTAAATAAGTAAAAGTACTATGGACAGTGAAGGTGGAAGCTTAAAATACGAGAAAACGCAGAGCTGGGTATAAGGAGGAAAAGGGTAGAGGAAAACCCCAAATCTGAGTTTGATCCTAGCGTCCAAAAATCCACCGTGACCCAGCAAGTAGTGTTGACTTCAGCCTCTAGTGCCTCTATGCACCAGTGAGGCACAGGGGAACTGGAAGCAAGGACAATGAGTCAGCGCCTCAAAGGAATAAGCAGTCAAGGGCAGCTGTATGTAAAGGCCGCGCACGCAGAGCTGAGCAGCGTGAGCTCCCAGGCGGAACCCCCTATTCGACCGACTCTCCTTCCGCAGAGCCTCTAGGGAGCTGACATCATCACCAAAACGGGGAGAAGGCAACTAGAGAACTAGGATCTCGGAATCCCTCGAGAATGCTAATATCAGAGCTTGTAAAGCTTGGAGCCTAGACAGCAGTGGCAAGACTCAGGTCTTGGAGCTTTGCGCAGCAGTTCTTAATTTATCAGAGAAAGAAAGGTATCTTTAGACCGGATTGTGCCTATCTCTCGGCTGTTTCGTCAAAAGCACTCTCACACAGTCCAGGCTGCCTCCAAGGAACCACACAAAGACAAGAAAGAGGACATACACATATACTATTATTTCGAATTGCTTTCAAATGCTCCCCCTGGAGAGAACAGTCCTGACACTATTCCCAGCAGCAATTTCAAGAATTTGTGAAATAAGATTACAAGTGGGGGAAAAAAAGATTATAAGTAGAATTCCATCTGGTTTCTACCAAATTGCGATGGTCCTTATGTATACCCACTCCCCTTTTTTTGCTTGAGTCACACCTGTCTCACTTTCCATGGAGCAAGACGTTTAATTTCAGTCACAAACAATGCCGCATTATCTGATGTGATGCTCAGTGTTCCGAATCCCAGTTCCTCAGGTTGTTTTCCAGTGGTACAGCTATCTAGGGTCACACATGCTGCTCCTCCAACAGCATAGCTCCAGCTCCATCTTTTTGCCCCTTTTTCCTTCTACCTCGATTTTCAATCACTTTTTCCTCTCACACAATATAATTTGTGTAGATGTCCTATGTCTCCTAAACTAGGTTTAAATCCTATCTCGGCACGTTTCTACATAAGGAAGAACACTTTTTTATTTCGTTTGTTTCTGTCCCAGTTCACTTTTATGACTTATTTTGTCCTATGCCCTCCTCTTTCCCAGGTTTTCTTTGTAACTGTGTGCTTCAGTGGTGCAAGTTTCCATTCCCAGATAGGAGAAAACCTTTTGGAAGGGCACCCTGCTCTCAGAAGCTAGGACCCGCCCACAGACGTGCACGCGCACACGCAGTTCACACACCCATCTCAGCGAAGCACACTCCCAGCCACAAAGGAGAATAAGACAACGGAGCTATTGTAAGTCATTCTGGAAGCAAAGGAAACTGCTCAGTTAACCTCTAAAATTCTTTCCTTGGGAAGGTAAGACAGTGACCACCCAAGGGAGGAATAAATTTGCAACTGACTAAACGCAAATGTGTAAGTCCTGTCTTTAACCCAAGGCCCACATTCACTCTGCTCTACTGAACTCTGTAAAGAAATGCCCTGATTTGCATTTTTTAAATCACCTTTTTCAGTGATGTGCACATTCACAGACATTTCATGAAAAGGAGCTGTTTTACTATACATGCTTTAGGAAAAATCCATTTTAGAGAGATGAACTTGTTTTAGGGTCATAGCACCAAGTGTTTAGGAGATAAGTGGGTGTCTTTTTCAGCTAAGGGAATGCATATCATTTCTTTAAAGAATGAGAAATCCTTTTATATTGGCCTACACTCTTAGAAAATAATTTTTAAAATGAGAAAAGGATACTGGGTTTTTTTGGCTACTAGATTATGAGACGTTGCCTTTAAAATTTAAAAAAAAAAGTAAAATTTTCCACACCTACAATCTCCATGTCTTGCATGGGCTGCTTAAGAACAGCCCAGAAAATAGGGCAGGAAGGGCGGTCCAGCATCAAGTCAGGGAGTCCAGCATCAAGAGAACTGCTAGGAGCACCCTGTAATCCACTCCTTGGGCTCTCCTTCGCTTTGAGCCAGTGGTCCAGCCTCTCAAGTATTAAGGAAAGCCTGTCAAGGTTCCAGGCTCCAGCACCAAAGAGAGGCTACCAGTGGGAAGCTAGCAAAATATAGGAGGTTGGATTCTTAGCTCTATTGCCCCTCAATTTGAACCCTCCACCAGGCCATCCCAGGAGTCTAAGGCATGTTCTTTTTTCTGCATCTACCCAGATCTTAGAATTTCTTTCATGCTTGCTGAAGCTGACTGTTTATGTGTTAAGGTAAATGACATTTTTGCATAACCAATATAGGGAAGATTCATTCGCGGACACTTTCTTGGCAAAAGTGAATTTTAGCAGAGTAACCAAACCTCGTGGTGGCAGTGCCAAGAAGGTAGCCCTTCTGTGCTCATCCCAAGGGTCTGCTCTTTCTCTTACCTCTAGGGAAGAGAAGGAGGAAAGGGAAGAAAGGACGCTACAAGCTTCTTTGAAACCCTTCTGTGGTCATAATAAGGACTCCAAGTGCAGGCACCTAGCAATCTCTGCTCACTAATGGCGAGACCTGTCATGCCTCCCCCGCCGCAGTCTATTCTGGCTCCCACACCAGATACTTACGCAGTCTACGACACCTTTTGAGCAAGATGCTGAGGTAACCGTGAGAAAGAAAAGGCTTCCACCCGCTCCTCGGAGACTGTGATTGCTGTAGCGGGTTCTACAGCTGAAGTCGTAGAAACTGTTTCTGAGTCTGTTCAGGCCGTTGAGGCTGGCTGAGCTGCCTGTGCCGCCTGTGTCGCCTGTGTCGTCGCTGCCACTACCACTCTGCCCACTCCTGCTTGCCTTCTGTCTTGCCGCACCGGCGCTGGCATGCAGCTATGGCTCACTGCTCCTCCCACCCTGACAGTTTGCGGAGTGGGCGGAGCCAACCGTTTTAAATCCAGACAGGCAGGGGCTAGACTGAGCAGGAGAAGGGGGAAGGCAGAGAGGCAAGCGAGTAGCAGGGAGGGTGAGAAGTGAGTCAGTGCTCTTGCTGCCTGCTAGGAGGGGATGATGCAGCATCGCCTGCTGGGTACACCTTTTTGATTCCCACACTTGCATCATTACCCCTCTGCTCGGGAGGCGGGCTCTCCCTTCTAAGAATCGACCTGGAGAAGGAGGGAGGCCATGGTGATTAACTCAGCAAGTTACTGTGCACTGCCTGGAGCCGGCAGCTGAATTCGAGGTGTCTGCACACTTGCACGCAGGAACGGCCGCCTGGGAATTCTCACGATTTCATGTTGCTGCTACTCCGAACAAAGAAAATGATGGCATACATTACTACCCTCGGTCTGCGGCTCCTTGCTCTCTTAGCCTCTCCTTTAAGTTTCTCTCATTTACATTATCTTACAGAAGTTCTGTTATTCTTATTCTGTAGGTGTTTCTTTGTATTCGCCTACCTGCTTTGACTCCAGCGAGAGAACAGCACTCAGAAAGCAATATCGTTTTCTCATACAAAGGATACTTAATGCAAATTAGTGAAAATAGAGGCAAGCTCGGGGCACTCTGAGTCAAGAACCTGTTTCTACAATATAGCCTACTCTACTGTGAGCTAGGAATAATGCTTGGGTTGCTTTGCCCTACTCAAAGTCCGGGTGTCATGCAGATGTAGGAGAGTCAGCGTTTGGCTACTCCAGAGAACAAGCAAAAGTAAGTTTCAGGAGGTAATTTCAACGTCCTGCTTTTAACAAGGTTCTGGCTGCATCGCTGCTGGGGCGCCGTCAACATCATGGGCATGGACAGCGAGTTTACAAGATAGGAAAAGAAGCAGAGAAAGGAAGAATCCAGACCAAAGCCTCAAGACGAGCCTTTGGCAGCTCACTCCAGCAGCCTAGCGAGCAACGCTCCAGTTCAGGCATAGGGCGGGCGTGCTACCGTTCCTAAAACCGCTAAAGCAACTAGGGACTGCGAGTCTGCTTTCCGGCTCAGATGTGTTTTAAGTATAAGGAAGCAGGGGTCAATTCTTCTTTTCTGGCAAGGGATTAAAAGCGATTTACCCAGAGACCAAAGAAGCAGAAGAATTCTGTAAATTACTCTTGTGTGTGGCATAAGGTAAATAATCCATGGTTTATGCTTAACCCATGGAGAAAATTTGTTTCTGGTACCGTGTTTTGACTTTAAAAGGAAAGGAGTCTCTACTGTGCTGAAAGATTCAAAAGTAGACTGTAATTGGTGCCAAGACTAGAGTAATCAATTTTTATGTTTTTGTTTTCTGCATGGAGTCTGGGATGGCAACTTCAGAGAGACAGAATAATAAGAAGGAAACATTTTATTAATCATTTTTTATTAATTGCTTCTTTATGCAAATTATTTTCTTTTTGTTAATTAAAGGGCAATTTTAGTGACTTTTCCCCTGTGTCTTTGATTTTCTTTTCTTCTTCTTTTACAATTTCTGATTTGCTAAATATTGAAAAATTGAGTATTCACATCTTGTTTTGTCTTGATTTTGTTTGCTTGTTTTTGATTTTTAACTTGGATTTTTACAATTAAAACCACTATTGGGAGAAACCAGGAGAAGTGCATCAATAAGAATGAAAGCATAAAGAACTGTTTCTTCAAACAGTTCTAGGTAAATACCTAACTATTACTTTTTATTCATCTTGTAAATTTGTCTCCATTAGTCATACTGTCTAGCACAGCCATTGTCCTTTTTTTGTGAGATGAAATCAGAAGCTGTCAAGTGGTTACATCTCTGTCTCTTGAAGTTTGCACTGTTGCATAATACTCTATCACAAGAAATGGTAGGAATTAAACGAAAATAAAATCACTGACTGATCTACGAAAATGTAACAAAGCCATTTAATAGGAGTGATTAAAAGCACTAAAAATTATCAATAATGCACATGTTAGACACTAATTAATTGGTTTATTAAGATTTCTATCTCAATCTGAGGAGAGATCTATTTAGTGTCTGTTCTAAAGATTTTTAGTTACAAAGATTATGAAGGATTATGAAGTTAATATTATTAAATCCATTTGCAGTTTCAGAAAGTGAAGCTCATGGAAGATAGATAACTGCATGTTTATGGAGCTAAACAGTACAGACTCTAGATTTTTATTTAACATGAATAACTCCTAAATTCAGTGACATGGGCATGGGTGTTTTATAGTTAATTTGAATTCTTCTATAGTATAGAAAACAAAGTTACTTTTAAATATATTGTCCAATGGAAAATGATCTCTGAAAGGTAGAAACATTACTTAGAGACTAGAACTACATTAGAAGTTAAGTTCAAATAAGTACAAAAAATAATTTGAGAAATTTAGTTTGCTAAAAAGTCTGACAGACTGATCTGAAATTAATGAAAAGAAATTTTCCATTTTCTTTACTCTCATTTTCTGACTGTTGGTAGTACCAATGAACAGTACAGTAACCAAAGGTCAAGATAGCTGTCAAAAGCTCTTTCTGTCTCTTAAAGGGTTGATGAGAGAGCTGCTCTGCCTAGAGAGAAAGATTTGACTTTATGAAATGCATTTATGCACCATGTATATTATATAAATTGGCTTATTATTCCTCAAAAATTGCTATGAGGGATAGAGATTTAACTCAGTGATACAAGTGCCTGCCTTGCAAGTATGAGGTCATGAGTTTGATTCCAAGTACCAAAAAATTGCTATGAGGAGATATTATTAGGTTCATCTGTTTTTAGCATATTAGTAACTAAAAACTAGGTAAAAAGTTTTATAGCTGTAAAACATAGAATTGGAAAATGCAAAATATTTCTATTTTCTGTCTCTTTTCCTATCATGTGATCTTCAGATTTCATGGATAAATCTTTGCACAGTGTACATTCTATCAAAAATTGAGTTAGCTAAAGCCTTCAAAATTAAAGAGGGCACAGTGGCAATCTGCTTTTTTGAAACAGATCACACGAAGGAATTGTGATATTTATTACATCTTGCTTTTTCAGTGTTCCTATTAAGAACCTTCACCACCACTGTTCTGTTATAATCATAAAAATGAAATTATGGTAGTACACATGCCAATAAACATGGAAATATGCCTTATCTCAAGGTTAAGTGACAAAGCCATTATGTGGCTCTATAATGAATCAAAGAAGAGGTTTCTAAGAACTTCAGTGACTAAAGCCTATCAGAATTGATTAAAACTGAAAAGTAATGTGTTAATCTGAAGGCTGATTGATCAAACATGGTGTACTAGTTAAGGAAGACACAAAAAGGAGAATTGACATTGCTTATTCATGTACATTTCATCTTTCTGGCAAAACATCCTTTGATATAAAATTGATGAATCAGATCACACAATGTATTTCAATTGTGCTTACATTGAAACATCTCTTATGAAGAAATCTGCATTTTCTTTGCTATGTAGTCTATCTATAGAGGGAAAATGCACAGTTTATGCAAATGGACAAGTATTTTTTATATGAGAGTTAAAACAAATCTCATTCATTTTGTTTTGTGCATAGTAAATTTAACTATAACTTGTTCATAAATGTTATAATCAGTAGATCATCTTTGCTACTGTGAAAACAGATAAGACTGTATAAAATGCATTATCCATCTTTTTGTTGTTTAATATTAACCCATCAACAAAGATTGCAATGAGTAAGAGACAGTGATATTCGATAATTAAGAAAAAGCCATTGGTTTTAGATCAAATTTAGAGCCCAGTTCTGCCACTTTTTAGCTAGGTGTTTTCAGACAAATTTACACTTATCCTTGCACTGCTCAATAAGGTAAGAATTAACCATTTGTGGCTATTGAGATCACCCAAGTCGAATCATGCTGGGAGTATAGAATTCGCATCCTATTCTGAAGACATAGTACATGAATATACATACTCACATATTTATATAAAATGTCATTAATATTATATACCAGTTACATGAACCAATACACATTTGAGTAATTGGTTAAATACTCAATTTCACATGTTTCTTTTCAGTATTTTTACTGTTCTGGAAAACTTAAAGCTACATATGTGAGCTGCATTATATATTTTGAGGGCAAAGTTACCCTACAAAAGCTTCAATTTCTTCATCTAAAAATGAGGCTAATCACCATACCTACTTGAATATACTGAAATGATATTCAAATGAAATAATGACCTTAAAATACTTTTTCTGTTCTTGAGACAAAATATCTAACACAAAAAGTTAAAAGGGGGAAAAGTTTACTTTGGCAAAATGTTTGTACAGATTTCAGTCCATAATTGGTTGCTGCCAAGGCAGAATACCATGGCACAGGGGCATCACAGAGGAAAAACAGTTCATGGCAGCAGAAGACAGCAAAGCAGCAGGCTATGGCAGCAGCACTCTTTATGTCCTTTACACTGCACAAGGCTACATAGCCTTAGAGTGAGTAGCACTCCTACCCAGAGTGGGGCATCATTAATCTTAGCATCACACATTGAATCAATCCTGGTATCACAGTCTTAATTTTGATATCATATACTCTAAACCCAGCCATCTCCAAAAAGTTGTACCTATGGCCTCATGAGGCTTTGGGAGGACATCTAGATATAAGTACAGTACTCTTCAAGACTTCTAAAGTAAAGATGTTATATAAAATTAAAAGATAGCAAAAAACTTAATGGAGTAGGCTCTGCTGGAAGGAAAATACTTAGTCAAGAATTTCTTTTTTTTAATCCCTAGTAAAATGATTCTATTTTTCCCTCTAAAACATACATTTGAGCCAGGTGTGGTGGCATATGCCTGTAATTCCAGTACTTAGGAGGGTGAGGCAAGAGGACACTGCGAGTTCAAGGACAAACTTGGTTACATAATGAATTTAAGGCCAGCCTGGACTACATAGTGAGATCTGCCTGAAGCAAAGCAAAACAATATACATGTGATTTGGTAAGGGAAAGGATTGTATTGTAACATAAAAATTATGTGTTTTCAAAATTCAAACTTTATTTCCACACATTTTTACTTTCATTTGTACAGATACTTTTACATTTAATTAGTAGATATTTCTGTTGTTAAGTTATTCAATTCACAAAGAGAAATAAGTGTTCTATTAGTGCAGATACAGACAAGACAAATTAATTTATGATGAAACTAAAAATATAGAAATTTGAGAAACTTGTAGACACAGACGAATGCATTCTCAATAGTTTTAAATGCAGTTTTTGGTACCTAGATGGTGATCAAATGTATTGCTCAACTGGAGATATTAGAGGGTGCTATTGTTGAAAATTTACAAGGACAAACAAAGTACTGTACACTATTCTGACACTTCCTCCTCTGTACTGACATAGATTGCAAGAATTTGAAAAGGACACTCCTGTAAAATGAAACTAACACTTCTCCATCCCCTCCTGGACATGACTGATAAGGTGTTTCTTTTCTGTTCTTATTCTTTTATTGTAGTTTGTTTTGTTTTTTTTTTCTATTTTTTTCTGGGATTAGCTTCTCAGCATTAAAATAATAACAGAAGCTTGCTATAGTGCTTTGCAGACAATTGAGGAAAGTTTAAAGTAGTAACTTTCTCTGAGAAAAGCTTTTCAAACCTCAAGAAAGGAAGAAAGATATAAACAAACAAACAAACAAAAAGGCCCAAGAAAGGACAGAAATACCCAAGGGGGAAAGATTAGGAGTTTTTGGGCTATCTTAGTAACCTCTGAAATTAACTAGTGGAGGGATAATTGCTTTGTAATTGGGTCATGTAAGATTCTTTTCCATCTATGTGGGCATGGTGGCATGTATCTGTAATCGCAGCACCAGGGAGGCTGTGGTAGGAGGATCACCACAGGATGACCACCATGACTTCAAGGCCAGCTAGAGCTACAAGTGAGTTTAAGGCAAGCCTGGAAAGCTCTTTTCCTTCTACACTTGAACAGTTTCATGACGCAGTAGGCAGAAACTGCAGCTGAGTTACTTTCTCCCCACAGGAACTTGGGAATTATAGCCTTCAGTATACTGCTGAAGTATGGTGAAGCACTGGCCTCTGATTAATGCAGTTAAATGAGTAAGACTATATGGTGTGTGCTCAAGGTTGTTGTTTCCTACTAAAGATTGTGTTTCTCCTCCTACTGTACTCTTATTTTTCTACAGGATGAGTTGTTGCAAATTGTATCAGATGATACTTTCCATCTGTGTATTATTTTGATAGCATTACATTAGTAGGGAAGATTATTGTATCTCTTAAACAGTAGAAAGAAAGATCAGAATGCTATTTACAGGTTCCTTGTTTCCTGAGAACCAATTTTTTTTCAGAAGTCAAATGTTATGTGGTGAAATGAAAGATTCCAAGAGGTTTTCTTTGTTCAGAACATAAATTTTATTTGTTGCTGTTGTTCCTTTTAGCATTTTGAATGAGTTTTTGAAACCTACTTAAATTCCTATCTGGTTATCTGTTTAGGAAGTAGGTATCAGCTATTGCATTAAATTTAAGGAATACACATACATACACACACAGAAATTATCACATATTTCCAAAACATATTGAGATTAATGAAAATACATTTTTGAAGATCTCACACTAATCTGATACTATTTGAATCTCTTTCAATATATTTTAAACTTCTTATTTAAAGATACAATTATGAATTAATTAGATTTCACATTTGTATGGCTGTGAAATCAGTTCTGATATAACAAATACACTATGATTTTGCTACAATTTATAGAAAAATTAATTGTGTTTAACAGTCGTGACTGTGATTTAGTCAACAAAATAATTAATGTTGATGGACTATTCTAGACATTCCACTTAAAATTATTACAGTTACTGTTAGATAATTACATGATATCTTTATTTTTTATTTAAGATTAAACAATTTTTATGTAACCATTAGTTGTTTTATTCTTTTTTTTTAAGACAAGGTGTCACTACATAGTTCAGACTGGCCTTGAACTCACTATAGAGCCCAGACTGGCCCAAACTTGCAGTGATTCTTCAGGCTCAGCCTCCCAAGTGTTGGGATTTACAGATGTGCTTATTTCATTATTAGTAAAACTTGTCTTTAGGTTTGTCTAAAGATTAAATATATAAATACCACGATTTTTCTCATTTATGAAAAGGCCACTGGTCTAGACTATTTTTAGATTACATGTCATAATAGGAGAATAAAGGCCATTAGTTTTACTTTCATGCAAAAAAAAAAGATCTCTCGAATTTTTAATAGTTGTTCTTTCTTGAGTAACTTCTAAATAAAGTGAAACCACAAATGTATTTTTCCATGCCACTGTTCTATTTTGGATAACTTTTTGATAGGTATATTACTGGATGCAAGGGCCTGAAACTCTTGGACCTGAAATTCTTCAGCCTATATGTATAAGTTCATTTGGAATGGAAATTGTTCAAGGTGAGAAAGTCTTGTGCAGAGTCATCCAAATACAGCACCTCCAACTTCAACTGACCACTGATCACCTGTAACTACAAAACAGAAAACAGGTAGATGTAGGAAGAGGCTGACACTGGAGATTGATCACATGCACAGGACTGGAGAAAGGCTGGTACTAAGAACAAAAGTGCCTGAAGTGAGCCACATAAACAAGCTGCTATATTCCAGAGAACACCAGGTACCCAAGGCAATCGAAGACAACAGCTTACAGAAAAGTATCAGATGACACCAAATTGTGAGTGTATAAATAAATTCAGCAAAGTTGTTGAGCAGTTCCTTTCCTCCTATCCAGAAAAAGGGCTCCATTTGACTTCAGATTTCTATATTCTGACTCTTATCTTCATTTCTCCATCTTTCACCATTCTTCTCTACAAGAATTTCTGAGATCTGCACTGGACATGACATAATACATCATAATAAATGATGATATGATATTCAATGATGTTTATTATTGATGTGTACAATATTAATTACATAATACCAACAGTTTCAGTACTGTCCCTTATAAATTATTCTTCAAAGAATATCCATGAGAATGTAGCAGGTATTAAAAAAATTGACAATAAAATATCATAAAATGTGAAATTAACTTGTCATAAATTTGTTGAGTGACACAACTTTTCAAATCTCTTATGAATTATTAAAATTTCCACTTTTTAAACAATCGTTTGTGTAAGAGTACAAATGCATTTTTGCAAAGGTTATATGCAATATTTCAAAATTCAACTTATAAATACAAGGTGTTGCAACTTTGAAGTTTATCAGTTAATGACAGACAATAAAAAGTATATCTTCAAAGATAGAAGAATTAGATTCTTATAATGAAAATTTTAAAGACTATGAAACTATATTTATCAGCTACCATTATAAATAGCATGCAATGAAAAATTAAATGCTACCATAAAGTCTTAACTAAATTATACATTGAAGAAATGCTTGGGTATGAGATGCAGTGCAGTCCATCAAAATCATTGGGTAAATAGTAGCTTATTATTACATTGGATTTGATCTACCAGGAAGCTGTAAATTATATACCAACAATATCCTAACCAACTTCACTTGGCTTAGAGTTCCATTGAACTAATTATAAATAAAAATAAATTTTCAGATTAGAAGATAATATTTTGTCTCCAAGGCATATATCAGAACTAATAATCTGAATTAGGTCTCAGAAGAAGAGGAGGAGAGAAAAGGAAGTCGGACATGATGCTAAGTAAACTCAGGGTATGGAGGAAGAAAGCCTGTAAGTATCATTTTTACCACAACTGTATTTCTTTTATAGTTGCAATTTATTTTCTGATACTTTTTCCTCAATTTCTCACTAACTTGAGGAGAAATGGAAGTAATAGAAAAAAAAAACAAATGAACTGAAAATCACAGTAACCATAATCACCACAACTGAAGGCACCATTGCTTTCAAAATAAATTTGTTTCTATAGACTGGAAAAATAGACAAGGTTGTTAGCAGTCAGCAAATGGTGGAGAAACAAAAATCAGTGTTTAAACTCTATTACTACACCTCTAGTCCGTTTGAATTTCCCAGACCAAATGTGGAGGCAGCAAGTATGGAATAAAAATTGGAAGCATAATGAGTAAAGAGAGCGAAGAATATATGCTGTGGACAAGAATTTCTAGGAGTAACAAATGAACAAATTGAAGCTCAGGAGATTGGAGTAATGCAGTAGTGGAAAATAGATATATTTAGAGGAGGTCTTCTAATATTTTTAATATGTAAATATCTGTTGTGGCTGCCTACCAGAAACATATAACTTATTCAATTAGGGAAGTCTTTTGAAGTAGTAAGAAAAATGGTATAAAAAGCAGCTGTAAAAGTATTTTTTTATTCTGGAACTTTGTTAGTGCCACCACAATGAAGTTAAATTTTCTTCATATAGTTTTGTAGTGCTTACATTAACATGCTTATACAGTATTAACACTGACTGTGCAACTGTTCAAAGCAGACCTGACCCAGTTTCAAAACTGGGGATATGATGAGCAATTTATGGATATAGAAATGCGAAAAAAGTATTAAAATGTCTATATATAGTAACACATGAAGATATCCCTTGCAACAACTTTTTTGGCATATTACACGTATTGTCTAAAACTTATGGTATGCAACAATTTTAATTCAGTTAGGTATTTTTAGGAGAGGTGATGATTTTACACAATGGCATAAATGGAACAGAAAAAGCTATGCTTCTTGTTACCTATGACTCCAGAAAGCCTGAATCTAATTTGTGATTTTATGCAAATCAAGATATAAAAGTATGGAAAGTTGTTTAAACACTCTGATTTCCAATTTCAAAATCTATGTAGTGAAAAACTTACTTTGAAAATTATTGTGAAGAATAAATGATCTAATGTACATAAAATCTGCTGATGGAGTACCTGACATAAATATTTTGCTATAGTATAACATTTCAAAATTTATACTTCATCAGACACTAAAGTAATAATTGAATTGCAAAAGAGGGAGTGAAAATAGGTGTATTACTTATTTATTCAATTGTTATTTTATTTGTTTATACATAAACAAATTTATTGAAGAACTGTGTATTTGAGACATATTTTTTTTAAATAATTTTATTTAAAGAGGAAAAAACAAAACAAAATAAAACAGAATAAAGGGTAGCAACCATACAGCATTCCAAGGAAAAAAGGAAAAGTACAACAATAAAACCTAGGAAATTATTACTTGACTAATTACATACTGACTTCTTGGAAATAGCTGCTCAAATTACAAAGTTAAAGCATGTAAAGTAGACA
>PVJX010016824.1:0-39507 GCA_004027295.1 Dolichotis patagonum
TTGCAGCTTTTTTAAAAATGCAGATTCTGATTTAGAGGTTCTGGTACAGTATCTGAAATTCTGAATTCCAAGTTGCAGATTTAATAAGTTCTTTGGTTGAGAACAGTCAACAAATTTTACTAGTTATCCAACCTAATTTAGAATTAATTCTAAGAAAACTAATTGACAACCCTTTACACAATCAAAAAAAACGGTGGAATGGTGCTAACCCTATTTTATAATTAAAGTTAGTATAAAGGTGATTATTTGGTGTGGGAAATAATAAATGTTCACTGCCCTGAGTATATTATGGTAGCAATTATTAGGATTACAAACAGTGACTTTCAGAATATAAAACAACATAATTATAATTCAATGATATAATTAATAAGGGAGCATTTACTGATTGAAAAGAAATTCAACAATATGTAAAATAAGCAGTGTGTCTGCTGTGTATTTTACAGCTAAAGTAAGAATTACAGCATCAGGGCTGGGGATTTAGCTCAGCAGTGTAAGCGCCCACCTGGTAAGCATGGGTTGTGAGTTTGATCCCTGGTGCCAACAAAAAAAAAAAAAGAACTGTAGCATCACCTATGTTCAGCAAGATGTTCTACAGAAAGCCTTGATTTGTCATGGAGACAAGAGGAAGAAATAAACCTTAAGCAACTCAGAAGGCACATTGAGTAGTTAAAGCACATGAGAATGCAGGTGCTAGGTTATTAAAGGCTGCAAAGCCCAATCAAAAATTAAGTCACTTAAAAAAAAAATCACAGGCTATAAAATGAATCAAGATTATTCAAAGCAGCCAGGCATGGTGGTGCACACCTGTAATTCCAGCACTCAGAAGGTTTAGGCAGAAGAATCATTGCAAGTTCAAGACCAGCCTGGGCTACAAAATGAGCTCAAGGCCAGCCTGAAATGTATAGTGAGATCCTGTCTCAAGAAGACAAAAAAATTTTAAAAAGAAATTTTAAAAAAAAGCTACCTTATTCTAAAGAGTTCACTACCAATTTAAGTAAAAAACATGATCCATATAAATAAAAAAGCAGCTGGGTGTGTGGTACACGGCTGTAATCTCAGCTACTCAGCAGCCCAGGCAGGAGGGCTGCAGGGTCGAGACCAGCAAGACTAACTTTAGGCCTGGGGATGTGGCTTATTATGGAGAAATTTGTTGATATCTACCAAAAACTATGAAAGGCCTCTTTACTCATAACACTATACAATTGAAAATTCAAAAGATCCACCACAAATGGTTGAGCAAATTACAGTATATCCTTAAGTGGCAACACATACAGTACAGTTGCACAAAGCAATGAGGAAAATGGCTGTATTAGCATATAAAGTAACCTACAGGATATATATTTAAGGTTGAAGACAGGACTATACAAAGTAGGATGCCTTTTATGTAAGGGGGACAGGAACAAACAAAAAATATACAAACGCATATGCACATATATGCATAGTCACATTTTAAAAAATACTGTAAGATAGAACTCAAATTTGACTCGAGCTGCCTAAATTCACATACATACTCTCAATAACTGTTTAAAAACCAAAGTGCAATTCTTTTGGAAAACAACAACAAAAATAAAACCTACATAAAAGTGTGGCCTTATGACATGAAGAAAAAGACTCAAGTGACTTTAAGCACATTTTACTTTTATAACCTGAAAGAGGGTGGGTCCCAGCCAGATGTGGTGGCACAAACTGTAATCTCAGGACTCTGGGAGGATGAGACTGTGGATATAGTTCAGTTGGACTCAATCCCCAGCTTCACTCCCCCACCAAAAAACCCTTCTAGTTGCACTTTGCAGTTTTCTGGTTAACAGTAATGCTGCCTTATTTTATATGTGATATTTACATAAGAAACAACACCACTTGAAGAACAAGATACTCAGCATAAGAGGGAGATATATATATAATACCTCCAAAATTAAGTCTATATTGCTAAATTTAAAGTATCACTACGTACTCATGACTCTTTTAGCTCCTACTGTCCCTAACTTTATTTACTGAAAAGGCCTAAAAGCAATGACACCCAACAGAAATGAATACCTAGCAAGAAATCACTACAGACAAATGGGGGACAACAGGACAGGAGAGAAGGGAATGGAAATATATAGGACCTTAGTAATTCACACTGGCTAAATGGGTGGCACACTGTGAACATGAAAAAAAGAGCAATCCTACCCCACCAAAAACTGGGGGTCACCTTTAGTCTGGGGGTACTGCTCAGTGATACTTGTCTAGCATGCACAAGGCCCTTACTTCAATCCCTAGCATCACAAAAATAAACAATTATAATGATAGCAACTAACTGTAAATATATAATACTGGATTTACACAATCAACAGCTGTTAGAATCATTATATAAAGGGAATTTAACAGATCAGTAAGGTACTGAGCAAGCTGAAACATGATATAACTAAACAGATAATGGACTTAAAAAGCAAAAGGAGGAAAAGAAAGTGTTCTAAAGGATATAACTGCATGTATGTTTAAGTGTGTAGGATGGATAACCATATTACTAAGTTTTTGTTGGATCGTTGAACAGAATTGTTTGCAGCTTCACTGTTTGAATGTCTACTTTGTATGCTTTAATTTTGTGACATGAACAACTATTTCTAAGAGGACAATATATAATTTATCAACTAAAAAAAAAGGGAATGTAAAACTTTGTATCAAATGAGTTAATCTTTCAAAACTGAACCTACACTGGGGATTTAGCTCAGCAGCTCAAGTGCTTGCCTGGTACACATTTGGTGCTGGTTCGAGCTCCAGTACCAAAAAAATAAAAATTAAAAAACAAACAAGAAAACTGAATCTATGACTAATTTCAGCATTAGCAGAATTAGCATCTATGCACCTCCTGAAATGACTGATGGGGGTTGGGGGTTTAGTTCAGCGGTCCTAAGAGCCTGCCTGGCAAGTGTGAAGTCATGAGTTTGATCCCCAGTCCAAAAAAAAAAAAAAGACTAAAAAAAAAATCCACTAGATCTGTGCATCCAATATGGTAGCCACTAACTGTATGTAGCCCTTCAAATTAATTAAAAACTTGCCTCTTTGATATTCTAGATACAAGTATAACAGCCGGAGGCTACTGTAAGAGATAGCACAGATATAGAGCATTTCTATCACAGACTACCATACTGCCTTGCTATTGGTTTAACTCTCAGTTAAACTAGATATTCAGTTGGGCATGATGGCTCATGCCTTTAACCCCAGCACTGGGGAGGCTGAGGCAGGAGGATCATTGTGAGTTTCAGGTCTGCCTAGGCTACAAAGTGAGTTCAAGGCCAGCCTGAACTACATAGCAAGACCTTGTCTCAAAAAAAGACACAAACACAAAAAAACCCTTGATATTCAAAGTGTAGATAGGCGAGTACAATAAATGGAAAGAAATTTTAGTTGCTTGCTTATAATAATAATCAAAAATAAAATACATGTGGATCTTGTTTAGATTCTAATTTGAGCAATGTCAACTAATCATAAATGAGATGTTCCCAAGACAGCAGAAATCTCAGCATAGGTTAGATATAGAAAAACCGTTAAGCAGGAAGGTGTGAATGAAGTTGAAAATCACCTGGTAAAACAACAAATGGTGAACATCTGTACCTCTCCCTTATTCTGTTGTTTTAAATTTTCTGTTCTAAGGTGAATGTCTCATGCTTGCCCACTCCTTTGCCTCTTATCCCACCCCTTGGTTTTTATTCCCCAGCTCAAACAATTACCTATCAAACCGTCTTCAGTACCACCCCTCACTTAGTCTTCTATCTGATCAGTCACACACTTCTACTATCTGGCCTACGTATTTTGGAACAAAATTCTCCACGTTTGTCTATCTCATATCCTGACAAGCAAAGTTTTCCAAGTTTCTCTTGCTGTTTATTTCCTTATTTTTCAGTATGCTTTGACAGTTCTTTGCTAGTAGTAGTGGTAGATAAAGTTAAAATTTTTATTCTGGTATGTAGTGCTAGTATGTTAAACAAAATGGTCATTCAATATTCTATACATTTTCCAGTTACAAACTTTTTTCTTTTCTTTTTTGTGGTACTGGAAATTGGACCCCAGGCCTGGTAGATGCTGGGCAAGTGTTCTACCACTTAGCTATATCCCTAGCTCTTTTTGTTTTGAGACAAACTTGCCCTGGCTGCCCACAAACTTACAATCCTTCTGAACAGCTGGGATCACAGGTATACACCACACCACCTGGCTCCACGCTCATGCTTATAAACAGTTTCAAAATTCAATTTATCAGCTTATCACATGAAGACAAGGACGCTGCTTCAGAAATCAAGAACATTTCAAAAAAGAACCTGGAAAAAGATTCGTACTAGGGTAAGGAAAAACCTGCAAGGGGTAGCTGTCTTGTTCTGTCAGTCAAACCAATGCTCAGAGCCAATAGTTTTCAGTCAACTCATTCATTTTCTCCATATGCTTCATCTCTGACATTTCCTTCTGAAAAACTTCATCTTACCTCTTACATAGACATTCAAGCAAACTTCCATTGAAAGTAAAAGGAAAAACAAGACAAAAAACTCCACACAACGTAGTCTTTGGACCAGAGCTTTCAGAGTTTAGGGAAAAGCCACTGAAGTCAGGCAAAAGTAAAAGAAGCCAGAAATGTATAAACAAAGAAACAAATATAATAAACTACTCTCCTGCCTTTTAAAAACAGTTGTCTCAAAAGTGCTTAGGTAATTGTACCTTTTAAAATATTTCTCTTAAGAGTCAGTGATTATAGCTCAGTGGCACAGCACCTGACTGGCAAGCATGAGGTCCTGAGTTCAATTCCCAGTACCCAAAAAAAGAAGGAAAAAAAAAGCTAACAAACACTTTCTCTCAAAAAGCAGAATGGTGGGCTGGGGATTATAACTCAGTGGAACAAGCACCTTCTTGGCAAGCACAAGGTCCTGAGTTCAATTTCCAGTACCAAATAAAAGCAGAACGGTGACAGAACACTTGCTCATCACACACAGAGTCCTACGTTCCATCCCCACCCCCACAACCAACCAGTCAGCGTAGTATAACTTAGAATCATGTTCAGTATGGGATAAAACCTATATGAGTTGTTTACCAAGCAACTTGCTTTTGCTGTAAATATGGGCTGCCTCACTGACACAAACCCATGAAGCTGAGATTTCTTTTGCCATTTAACGATGGAACTGTTTACTGAGTATGCTGGAAGCTAGATGTCACCTATTAACCAGAAGGTACAAAGACAAGACGGATGAGTGTTGTGAGGTTACTTATACCTGACACAGTGACCATGAAACTAAATACCTGATTGTGCTCAATTCTTCGTTGCTTGAGTGTTACTGGAGTCTTTGCTCTGCCCTTTAGTGGTTCTCTCTTCTCAAGCTTGAGCTCTATTTTAGAGTCTGGAAATAACATTGGAAAAACCATTACTTTGTGGAACACAGAAGCTATATTTTCTGTATATTACTTTGGAACCCTGATTTTAGGCACATAAATACAAAAAAGTAAATGTATCTATTGTAAGAACCTCAACAGACCACAACTATTTAACAACTTATCTTAAAAACAGATTTCATTCATCTCCCTGTGCTTTATCTGACTTGACATTTCTTACTCTCCTTTCCCCTGGAATAACAGCTTTTAACATACAGGTGAATCCAGTGCTCTCAAGGCAACTTTTCCCTAGACAGTTTCAGTGTGCAGGAAGGACATTATGACAGTTACCATTGTTTTGTCCATGTTGTACATCAGTACTATACAATTAAGGTTAGTCTATTAAAACTTGCCATGTGGAAGGGAAAAATCTAGAGAATTTTAGGAATGAAAAAGTCTGTCTGGTATCAAACCTCTACTAACAATAAACAAATGCAATACACAAATTCAATAGAAAAGGCTCTACTAGACTGTATGCTTAACATGTGAGACCCTAAAATAAAGCCTCTTCTTGATGTAGTTATAGGAAGCATGGACATAGTTCAACTGAGGCAAGAAATGTTCACAGAAAAGTACAACCAATCACAGGTCACTTCTCTTCCCCATAATAAAATAACATTTCTTTGAATATAAGCTAGTACTTTACTATTTAGCTTATTGTGGTAATCATTAACCCAACAACAGAAAGATACCTAATTTTTATTCACCTCAATATTCCATGTTTCTATTTGATTTTGTTACCATGTAAAGACCTGGACCTTTAAAAACACTGGACTTTTAACATTCTCACTGTGGTGGCCACTTATCACAGAGTAGCAAAATTAGGAAGATAGTTATCACTTCTAGATCTACTACCAAAAGTTTACGTTACTTTTCCACACACACACACAAAAGCCAAGAATGGAATTAATCCTTAAACAAACCTTGAGCTTTGCATGAACTCAAGGTTAAGTGTGCTACAAAAAGCTACCTGTGCTAAAAATGACTATGTGCCTAACTTTTCAGTCTGATACTAGTCAGCAAAGAATCTACTTGCAGTCACTATCCCCCAAAGCAATCTTTACTAAGTTGGTTCAAATAGTTGAATTTTTATTTAGTACTAAGCTACTAACTCTACCCCCATCTCCCAACACTTCTATCAATTTATCTATATTTGGGACAACCCCTAGCATTATAAAATCTACTTCATGCTTTAATTCAGAATCTAACAAAGCATGAAGTAAAAAAATGTATTAGCCAAGGAGAAAGTGGTTAGACAAATTAGCTGTCTGGTTGGAATTAATTCCTTTTATGAAGTTAGATCCCAACAGTCAATAAAAACACAGTCTTCAAATAGAAGAAAAACTTCTTAAAAGTAATTAGAACATTTTTAGTTATAACATTGGAATGTCAAGTGAGTTTCGATGATGAAATGGAAAAGGAATGTTCATCTACAAATATTCAACTTGTTGCAACTCCAAGAATAAAGCACACATACAACATGTTTCTGGAGACCACACAAAACTGTTCAAATTTAACAACTTTATTGAATTTGTAGAAGCATTCTACAGGAATACATTTTTAAAAATCACATAGCACTTAGTAGGTACATGTACACATGTACATTGCAGAAGACAAATAACAAATAAAATTATTTCCAGAAAGCTGCAGAGATGAAAGGTGTAGTCAATGGCAATGGCTAGAGAAGTATCCAAGAGACCACATTTTCTTATGCTTAGGACTACTTTCCACAATGCTTGTACTACAGACTGTCTTACCTTACAATCACAGAAATGAAAACAGGGTAATACATTTATACAAACACAGACACTCAGATATGGCATGATTTCTTAAGGCTTTAAAAACAAAAATAATTAAAACTTGCTCTTAGCCTCTAGATTGGTAGTCTAAATCCTCATGAAATATAACATTGCTTGAAAGGAAAAGAAGAGGAAAAAAGAGGCCCAACCAGTCTAGCCCACCTAACAACAGAACAGCGAGTGAGCACGCACAGAGAATCTGTCCCCAGAGCAGTGCTCCTCAGTGTGGTCCACGGACTGGTATGATCAGAAACTGTTAACTACCTGGCCCTAAAGAGAACAGGCGCCCAAATGTACACTGCTTTCGCTATCAGGAAAAGTTCTCTACACTAAGAAACCCTGGCACTGGGCTAAAAAGTGCCTCTAGATTTAAACTCCTTTATTTTATTAAAAAGAAAGGGGTAGGGGGTTGCCAGGGATTAAACTGGGCCAAGCACATGCTCTTAAGCACTGAGCTACTCCCCCAGCCACACAGCTTTCACCCCTTGTGCATGACTGTCTGTGCATCAGTAATAGTTTGTGGACTAGCAGTTTTCTTGGATCTAGGGTCTCACAATGTTACACACACAAGCAAGCAACAAACAAAAGCAAGAAGGTAAGAGCAAAGTGTGGGCAAGTTCCGGAGAGTGAAGATACTTAAGACATTAGTACCAAAAAGGAAAAAAAAATCACTGTTTTGAATATATAATAGTGTTTATTTGTATCCTATGTATAGCACAATATGCGTATGATACTATAAAAAGTGAAGACTCTACTTGTATTTTAGTTATTGGAATATTCTTAGTTTTGGAGAGTTGTAAAAGTGTAAGTAAAAGAGAAAATAGACAAATATGTGATCTATATAAAGCTTATGTTTGTATCAACCTATCAAAAAAGAAAAAAAAAAGAAATACTACATAGGGAATTACTTTTACACTATAGTGAGCAGAAGTTTAACATTTAGAAATCAGACCAGGAGCCAGGGATTTAGCTCAGCGGTGAAGTGCCAGCTTGGCAAGCACAAGGTCCTGAGTTCAATTCCTGGTATCCTCCTACCCCCAAAAGAGAAATCAGCCCAATCTGGAGACCAAAATAACCTTAAAGGTACCTAAGACACCTATAAAAGTTTCTAAGTTTTCCATATCAAAAGTAAGAAAGACGCCTTTGTTCTTAACCATGTTAGCGCTTATTTCCACGCTTTTTAATTACTTTGTGTACTTCTCCTCCAAATAAAGTGCCACCTTTGAAGGGAGCAACAGTCAGCTTATTCTTAGAAGCTGGACTAAGTTTGCAATCCTTCAACCAGAGATGCCGGCGGCCAACACTGGAAGACGCCATAGTACAGGCAGCCATCTTCACTTCATCAAACGCAGCCTCACAGAGAAACGAAGCTGCGTCATACGTTCTGCTCAGGATCTCAAGTGCCTGGGGTATGTGACTAGGATCTGAGCTAAGTATCTGTGCAGCCTGGCTGATGTCTGCCTGCATAGCCTTAGCCACAAAGGCAGTGTGGGTTGCAGTCTGCAACGCCGATGCTGCAGCTTCGTATGTCCTGCAGAGTGCTAAGTCCAAATGTTTATCGCAGGACTCGGCAGAGGCTGGCTGAATACCTGCTGCTGGGGTAGCTTCAGCAATAAGCCCCAGGATTTCATCATCTACTTTTGGAACTGATAATATTCGTGTTGCCTCTCTGGAAGAAACTGGATACTTGTGTGCCAATGAAGGTAGCTCGCTGTCAATTTGCTGCCACTCCTCTTCAATTACTTTTAAAATAGATTCATGGAAAGGAAAAGACAGTTCTGAGGCATCTATTTTATCATGCTGCGACTGCTTGGACATGTCTATGCCTAAGGTAGTAAGTGAATGAGAGACAACAGTTTTGGCAGAAGCAGACATCTGTGCAGCTCCAGGACTACTCTGAGATGCCACAAAGGAACCGGGATCCCTTTCCTCTACTGCCTTCTCACCGACTCTAGGGAATTTGCGTGGAGGAGACAGGAATTCAGTTTCTTGAAATTTAGATGGATCAATTCTCTTACATATTTTTTCTATATCCAGTGTGGGTACAGATTTAGAAGTTCCAGGCAAACTGCTTGCACCACCCTGGACTAACAGAGAATTGACATAATCTCTGATTGCCTGAGCAAGTGGTGGAGAAAGCACCTGCGATCTCCTACACTCCTCTAGCACTTCCCTCTCGCTGGACAGAATTGACTGATCTGAAATACTGGCCTTTTCAGTACATAATGGCTGAGTTCCAGTTTTTCCTCCATGGAAAATATTTTCTACTATGTCTTTACAGTAAGTAGTAGTGGTTTCTTTAATCACTGAAGGAGAAGCTGCAGTAGAGACCATGGCAGTGAGTTCATGCTGAGATGACGAAGGACTTCTCTCTAAACAACTATCATGGCTAGACTTGGAGGAAGTAAACAAATTCCCTTCACGGGCTAATTTCTGCAACTGTCCCTTGCCAGGCAATGTTGTGGTCTTAAGAAGCTCCCTAGGTGGGTCTCCCTTAGAAGTATGTACTTTCTTAGCTGCCTGTAGTTCAATCCTGCCCAAAGGAGGACGAGTGGAAATTTCAGGAAAAGAAATACCCTGAAAAAATCCACCAGAGGGAGTAGTTGGAAGTTCAGAAAAAGCAACAAAATCCCTAGTGGACTTCACTTTCTTGTGTTCTTTCTTCTTTCCTGTAGAGGCAAAAGAGGCAGGAAGTTTAAGTATTACTTGTGTTTGAGCTAACTTTATTCTTTGCCTCCTTGCTAAAATAGTGCTGTTGAAGAAAAAAACTACATTCCATGTCCTGAACAACCAATTTAGAAGTTGCTTAAGGAGGTATAAGCAATTTGGTTCAAATTAATCACAAAATTAACAAATCATATATAAATGAAAAGCTTGTAAGTATCAAATTACATTTACATTGATTTTTAAAAGGATAGTTACTTCATGTATTAGTATTAAAAATAAATACCATGGTCTAATTTTCTTAAAATAGTATATAAAATTATGGTCAAAATATTTGCTTTAAAGTTATGAAAGCAGATTTTATGGCAAAAAACTGTAAACAATTTAAATGGCTATCAACAGAGAAAATATGGCATATTCAAATATATCACTGTATAAATTACAAGGAATAGAGATACGTATATATGATTAGATCTAAAACATAACATGGACTAAAAACAAGTATCAGCATAGTATTTATATAGATTTTTTTTTAAAGTACAAAATAATACCATGTATAGATGAGTAAATAAAAGCAAACCTAGAAGATCACTCAAGTAATATGAACAAAAATAATACGTATCTTGTTAATACTGTTTTCAATTTATGAGTCTGAAAAAATACCTATTATTTGAGTAATATCATTTTAAATGTTACCTTCTTCGTTGTCACTGTATCTGTCTGAGTCATTACTTCCATTCTGCCTTGTATTTTCTGAAGAAGAAATTGTTGGTAAAGGAGTAGATGATCTTGATTCTGTTCCTTGTTCTCTCAGTTTCAACAGCTTTTTCTCATAAAGTTTCCTGGTTGTTCCTGTATTGAGGCAAAGCTTTAGTATTTGCATTGTTTTAAGATCCAGGTCAGAAACTATCTTAAGAAGCATCACAGGCAGGTGTGGTGGTGCATGCCTATTAATAATGCCAGCAGCTCAGGAAGCTGAGGCAGGAAAATCCCAAACTGGAGGCCAGTCTGGGTAATTTATACACAAGCTGTCTCAAAAAAATAAGAGACATAGCTCAGTAATGAGGCCCTAGCCTCGATCTCTAGTAAACACACACATACACACACACACACACACACACACACGCGCGCGCGCGCGCATCATAGTTTACCCTTTCCTTTGTATTCTAAACTTAACTGCTTAAAAATAATACATAACGTACTTTTTTCTGAAACAACTATTTTCCTGGGGCTTTAGTACAAGATTACAATATGTCTTTTATTTGTTCATTTACTGGGTGCTGGGGGGCAGGGTCCAAACCCAGGACCCTGCGCATGCCAGATAGGTGCTCTACCACTAAGCTACACCCCAACACTCGCACTGTTTGTTTTAATAAAATGGAATACACGGGCAGTATTTACTGGAGATTACCCATTTAAGAACCATACATGAAGGGGCCGTGGGTTTAGCTCAACGGCACAAGCACGTGCTTGGCCAACTCAAGGTTGTGAGTTCAATCCCCGGCACCAAAAAAAAAAAAAAAAAACCAAAACCATACGTGACTATTTTTTCTGTAAGCCCTACATTTTGTATATTTTTCCCCAATAATTACATAAAAATACTTCTTTTAATGCATAAAAATCTTTTCATAAGAGGTTGTACTCTCTTGAAGACGATGATCACACCCCACAATACCAAGACACTAATATGCCTGTGAGTAGCCAGTTATGAGGAAAAGTTTTCCAAGTCACTCTCAAATAGGTTTTGTTTTACGCTAGCTGTGTACCTTAATTTCTACAACACAAGTAAAATGAGGATGGATCTTTTTCTGACTTTTTTTTTAAATTGGTACTGGGGATCAAACTCACAACCTTGTGCTTGCAAGGCAGGCACTTATGCCACTGAGCTAAATCCCCAGCCCCTGATGGATGTCTTTTTAAACACATGTCCAGAAATGTTACATAAGTAGTCTTACGATGAACAGCTCATATACTGACATGCAATAGTTTGTTTCAATGTCTTTTAGAATTTTAAATACAAAACTTGATAAAGGCATCAAATGTCTACTAGTAATCATATTCATGAATTTATCTATCAATTTAAATTCTTATGTCACTATACCCCCAAACCGCCAAATTTTCAGTGTTCAAAATTTTACAGCTTGGCAGATGAAAATAGATTTTTCTCATCTTGAAGTTATTGCCAAGACCCCTCAAACACCAAGGCATCATCAAACCTGCAAATCATCACTTAAAAATAATCCGTGATGGAAATTTAGGGTATTTGGCTCTGAATTCTCTCTTTTCAGTATCATTCTTGAAATCCAATAAAGCTATAACTCACCTTAAGATTTCTTTAATGATAACTGGAAAACAGTACTATGCTGAAAATTTAGTAACTTGAGTAATATAATCAGGCTATTCCTAACAAATTACTATCATTTAGATGAATTGGCCAGTGATGTTAAATTTAGATTTTTCCACAACTGCCATAAAACACTCATATGGCCTTACCAGGTAGTATGTGATATGAGCAATGTATAAAATAAAACAATTCTGTAATTTTATTTCCATCATTTAGAGTCAAAACTAGAGTCTACATCATATAAATGGTTAATGGCAGACTAGACCTTAGAAGCCAAATCATAACCACTATGCAAGAGGCAAAAACAATCTGGGGTCTTGCTGCACACATAAGATATTTGAAACTTTATCAACGTACCCACGATAGGGCCAGGATTCACTCCATATCTCACAAGTTGATCTAGAAGGTCTTCATTAGAGAGCTCTGTTACATCTAGGTCATCTTTATCTTCTATTCTTGGTTTATCAGTTTTCTTTGTGGCTTTCTGTAAACAAAGTCCAATTATCACTTCCATATACATTTAAAAGTGTTCATACACAGTACTAGATAAACAAGACTGTATAAAATAAACACACAACTTTACTTACAAGTTGCTGTATGGTTGGTTACACTAGGCCAAAGCAATTTGATTAAATTAGAAGCATCTGATTATCTGGAGGCATTTTTTAATTAGGCTGTACAAACCTAATGAAAAAGTAACTTAAAGGTTATAGACATTATTATTAAAATAGTCAATTCTGAATTACCTATCTAAAGAAGTAGTAACGGCATCAAAATCTTATTTGTTTACTGTAGTTTTAAATACTTCATTTTTAATACTTCATTTAACTCCTCGTGGCAAATGAGACAGAACAACACGGAAGCTGCAAAGTGAAGCTAGGATAAACATTTTCATCTCAGTTTACTACTGACCTCTTTTAATAATCCTGAAAACTTAAACTAATCCTGGATAATTCAAGACTTACTTTATCATCAAGGTTTTTAAACGTATACATATCAGAATTTAAGAAACACAAAATTATTTTCTTTGTAACTTAAAATATTTTAGTAGCCAGTTTATGACCTATGAAGGAAGTCTAACACATTCAAAGATACAGTATATATCCTCCCTAACACTGCTTTCCTTTATATGATCACTTAGCTAGAGCAGTTCAAAGAACATGAATGAACTTTGAGGTCAATACTGAAACAAGTTTCTGAAATAATCTGAGCAATA
The DNA here is from genome assembly GCA_004027295.1 of Dolichotis patagonum. Taxonomy (NCBI): domain Eukaryota; kingdom Metazoa; phylum Chordata; class Mammalia; order Rodentia; family Caviidae; genus Dolichotis; species Dolichotis patagonum. The sequence goes on from PVJX010016824.1 coordinate 13,415, forward strand.
GCAGTGTTTACTAAAGAAAACTGTATAAATTTTGCCAGGTGTGGTGGCACATTCCCTGTAGTCCCAGCTATTTGGGAGGTTAAGACAGGAGGACCACAAATTCAAAACCAGGCTGGGGAACTTATAGCAAGCTTCTAACCTCAAAATAAATTAGTGCCAGGTACCTGCGTTTGGTCCTCGGCGCTGCAAAACAAAAACAAAAGATTGTGTATATTTCCAAAGTTAAATAAATAGGTAAAGGCAGTCAAAGTATGTTTGCCCTTTAAGACTGTAGTAAACCGCATTAATAAACATCTCTGTAATCCCAGAAAGCACTATGGTACTAAAAACTAGTTGTTGGAAGAAAAGAAGAGACAATATGGATAGTGAAGCTCTCTGATTGTCTAGCTTTCTTATGTCCTGTTTTGTTGAGTTAAATTTTACCCTTTAAAATAAACAATAAATAAATAAAACTTTAAAAAAACTAGTTGTTTGAGTAATGGCCTACAACATCAGCCAAAGTTCAGTTAGCTTTGAGTTACTATTTAAGGCAAGAGTATTAATATAGTTTCCCAGCTATATTTCATTAAAATGCCTAAAATTAAAGTTGTGTGAATTTATTACTTTTCAATGAATTCTAGGTTTTCAAAAAGGCATTATTTGGTCATATATACTAGAATCCTGTTTATTTTTTTATTTTATTTTATTTTGAGACAGGGTCTTGAGTATGTACTGCAGACTGGGTTTGAACTCACTATGTAGACCAGGCTAACCTCAAATTTAAAGTGATTCTCTTCCCTCAGCTTCCTGACTGCTGGGATTACTGGCATGCACCACCACACCCAGACCCCATATGTTCTTAGTAAACAAAAATTTGAAACAGGGATTTTGGTATGTACTTTAGAAGTATACTATCTGTCTTGTGTGTAGTATGTGCAACAACCTGGGTTTGATTCCCAACACAACAAAAAAACAAATCAAAAACTTCATAAAGCAAGATTAGGAAGGGCCGGAGATATTGCACAGGGTGAAGGGAGGGGAGGGCGGCTGAGAACATGGCTCAGTTGTACAGCACCCGCTTGGCAAATATGAGGTTCTGAGTTCAAGTTCCGCACCCCCCCCCCGCCACAAAACGATTACAAGGCTTTTTTCTTGTTATTTTTTTGAGACAGGGTATCCTTACATGTCCAGGCTGGCTTTAAACTCACTATGCAGCCCAGGCTGATCTCCAACTCCAACAACTCTCCTAAAGTGCATGCTAAATACTGGGATTAGAGTTGTGTGCCTCCAACCCCAGCAAGATGTTCTTTAAAATAGCTGCTAATAATAACAAAGCCAACTCATAAGAAGTATTTTAATAAAAAAGACAGCTGTGGAAAGTTCTGAGGTGCTTTCGGAAAGTTCTGGCATACATGCAGATTGTACTAGCTGAGCCCATCAGGCTTGAATCTTTCCTTCCCCTAACTGGCGATTCAGCTTAGGGCTTTTGCACTAAACCTCATCATCATATCTTTTTTTCATTTTAGACAGAATTTTGCCAAATTGCCCAGGCTGGGCGTGAATCTGTAACCCTCCAGCCTCAGTCTCTCAGAGGGATTACGACCATGTGCCATCTCATCCAACTAAGGCTCAAATCTCTGAAGCAACCCACACTTTGGTATCAAAATACTTGCCTTGAATCTAGGAATTGTATAGTTAAAAAAGTCCCAAATTCTTTAGGAAAAAAAAAAGACTTAAACAGACCTAATCTTATGTGAGTAACCCTAATTCCTTCACAAAAAGTATATTACATGATGAAAACACTTCAAACAATGAAAAACCAATCAGGTTAAAATCACTTATAGATAAATCTCTCCCATGACAACAGTGTTCAACTTTTACTAGAAAGAAAACACCCAGGAATTCCAGAGGCCTTAAATTTTGAAGAAACCCTTTCTCCAGCATCTACTACATCCCAACTGTTTTTTTTAGTTTTCTGTATGTGTGCTTTATTTTCTCCAAATAGTGAATTCCTTGAGCAATAACTTCCAAGTCTGGCTTGTTATCAAAACCTTAACTCTTAAGCTAGTTCCCAGCATTTTAAGATGCTTTCCCCTACTCTGAATCTTAACCTTGGGCCTCAGAATCTATTTTTATTGTATAGCCAGCATTAGATGCCTAAGCTGCTGAGCCCGACGTTCATTTGGTAGCCGGCATTAGAAAGTATGAGCACTAGCATTGTATTTAAAGCACCTTAAAAGGGTGACTGACACAGGTGTAGGCATAGGACATTGTCAAATAAGTGAATGAAAAAGAAGTCACTCATCCAAATTCCTTATGTTTTCTTAAAATAATGAAAAAACTTTAGCTGAACAAAGAAATCTCATGCAGTAAATTTGTGCAAGATAAATAAGTTGAACAGAGATTTGTAACAGGTTGATAAATTTTAAACTGCAGTGAAAAAAGTTCTCCCAAAAAGTAATGCCACCAAGTTTATTAAGAACAAAAATTGGGGAGCAGGTGGTTTTAGTGCATATGATAAAAAAAAAAAAACAGCCTAGAAGGTTCTGAACTTTGTCTTCAGAGCTTTGTTCCATTAAGAAAATCACGTATATATGGACAGTTCTGAGATACTAGATGATCTATTTTTTCAATTTAAAAATTCAACATTGTTAGATAATGAATTATACTAAAAATTACTATTTTAAAATAGATCCCACTGCACATACACTATATGTTGAATTGTGTTCTAAGTGGCCTATATTATTAACTCAGAGAATCCAAAAAAATCCAACAAGACACTTATCTCCCCTTTCTACAAAGTGAGGCAGGTAACAGGTCTAAAGACTCTAAGGCCAACTCAGGAAACCTGCATAGCATACTACACACTAACATCTGAACAGGACTTATATATCACTTTCACATATTTAACTCATCCTTTCTAAAAACTATGATTAAGGTAACTTTGCATTGTGATGGCACAGCACTGAAAACAGAAAAATTCAGAACCCAAATTCTCTAACTGGCTATCAATTACTGAACTGAGCACTAGGCACTTGGCTTACCCAACCTTGTGCAATCAATCCTCCATCTGATTAAGTGGCTACTAGATTATTCCTCAATTCATATGAAAATGGAGAGCTGAGACACAATCAATGCTCACTGTTAGAGGTCTTCTGAGTTAAGCGGCAGACCTGGAATCTTTCTAATTCAGGAGTCGCACAATTTAAAACTACTGTAGTGTATAGTGGTCAATTTATGATTTAATTAACATTCCTCACTGCTGGCATTTTTAATTATTCTGTCCCAAGACTTTAAACATTTCTTGGTAAGAATTCATGATCTAGGCTGGAGATGTATGTGAAGCACGTGTTTAGCATGTACAAGGCCCTGAGCCCACAATCCCAACATGAAATAAACAAACCCACCCACACTCTATCCAGGATCACTTTGGAATGTTACTCTGCTCTAATGGCTCCTAAATAGCTAACCACGCCTGCATGCTTTGCTGTTTAGAACAAAAAGGCAGACTGCCAACTCTGAAAATGTGTATCTTAGGTAGGACCTTAATCTAGATAATTTCAACACCTAAAAATACCAGCACCAAAATAAGTAAAATAAACTTTAAAAATAAAGAAAAAAATCCCCAAATTTAAAATTCAGCACACAAGTTTTTGTAATGCTACATCAAATGAATCAAAGACACTATGATAGTGGCAGATATGAAATATCTCTTTTAATTAAAAATATTCTGGGACTGGAGATACAGCTCAGTGGCATAAGTGCTTGCCTGGGGCAGAGGGTTTAGCTCAGCAACTTAAGTGCCTGCTTGGCAAGCAGGAGACCGTGATTTTGACCCCTGGGACTGGGGGGGAAAAAAAGTGCTTGCCTGGCAAGCACAAGGTCATGAGTTCCATCCTAGATACAAATAAAATACATACATACATACATACATACATACATTCTCAAAAAACCTATGATAAATAGAATGAATATGTTAAACAAATATTAAATCTTGGCCAAATCCACATGACTGTTCGTTGCAAAATGTTGAAATTCATCAGTTTAAAAAATTCTGTCACCAGGTATGATGGTGCATACCTTATTCTGAGAGGCTGAGGCAAGAAGATGGCCAGGTTTGAGCCCAGCCCTGGCAACTTATTAACAGTGACTTAAGGAGATACTATCTATAAAAAAAATAAATAAATAAAGAGCGTTGAGGATGTAGCTCACCAGGACTGCCCAGCACAAAATAAATGAAAATTTAAAATCTGCTTTATCTAGCTGGGTGTGATGGCACACACCTGTAATCCCTGCCCTCAGGAAGCTGAGGCAGAAGAATCACTGGGAGTCGTAAGCCAGCATGGGCTACTCAGTGAATTCAGGGCCAGCCTAAATTACAATGAGACCCTGTCTTAAAAACTAAACTGAACTAAACCCTGTCCTATCTGCAACTCTCAAAAATAACCTGGTTTTCTCCTAAACTATAAATATCATTTAAGAAATGTGACCTATTGTTATCTTACACAGGGCTAAAAATGACTAGAACATAAAACCTAGCACATATAAAAAGAATGTGACATGCAAAACTATCATATATCAACTATTACACATGTCCTTAGTTCTTGTAAATGCAAGGCATCTTTCTTATAACTAATAAAAATGTCTATTCAGGCTCCTAACTTTTACCTAACTTTCATCTTAGTACAATACTTTAAAACAGAAACAAGGGGCTAGGGATTTAGCTCAGTCGCACAAGTGCCTGCCTGGCAAGTGCGAGGTCGTGAGTTCAATCCCCGATACCAAAACAAATAAATAAATAAATAAACAAAACAAAACCCAGAAACAAAACAAAAGCCAGAGTGACTGGTGACCACTGTTAACTTTTCCAAGTTGTAAGGAATCACCAAGTCCAGCCATATGTTTTTAAGTTTTAAATACTCAAGGTGGAGAAGACAAATATCCTCAGTTATAACATACTGTTAGATATCCTCCATGTGACTCTAAACATTAAAGGCAATTGGGCATGGCAGCAACACACCTGTAGTCCCAGCTACTTGGGAGGTAAGGAAGGAGGATCACTTTAGCCATGAGTTCCAAATCAGCCTGAACATTGAGAAACCCCTCTTAAAAATAAATGAATGAAATGAATGAGATACAAAGCATGTCAGGTACTCTCTGGATTTTGACAGGGTGCTGGTGATCAAACTAAGACTTCAGGGGAACTAAACTACAGCCCCAGGCCCATTGGAAATACTCTTAAAAACAAACACACAAACAAACAAAGCTGGGAGTGGTGGCAGAAGTCTGTAGTCCCAGTACTTCAAGGCTGAGGCAGAAGGCTCACTGAGTTCAAGGCCAGCCTGAACCGCATAGCAAGACACTGTCTCAAAAAAATAAGTTCTTTCACACAAAATTGAGAGTGAGATACGACGAGACAGATACGAGGAAATTACACAAATTTAAATTTTATAAGCCAAGAAATTAAATTATGAGTAAAGTCTATAGAAACCAATTTTCTGTAGAAAAGAACACACAGTAGGAATTCAAAAATGACCAATCAAATTGAGATTTAAAATCTTCACATATACTGAAAAACTGATGGTGTAATACATTTGCACAGAAGACCACAGAGGGTTCTCTAAAGAACCACTGGGGCTTCTTTAAACCCACATATAGCAGATGTCAGAAACAGTCAGGTGGGAGGGGGGAGAAGCCGAGCATGATGGTCAATCCTGTAGTCTCAGCACTCAAAGGCTCAGACAGGATTGCCCCAAGTTGGAGGCCACCCTGGACTACACAGGAAGTTCAAAGCCAACTGAACTACACTGCAAGAGCCTTTTTCAAAAAAACCCAAGGCTCATGCCTGTAATCCCTGAGCTCAAGAGACTGTGCAGGAGGATTGCCGAGTTCCAGGCCTGCCAAGAGCCACATGTGCACCAGCGTGAACTACACAGTGCGACCTTGTCGCAAACAAACAACAACAAAAACCCGACAACAAAAAGAAAAAAGTTAGATGTGGCAGAGCTCTCACTTACTGAACAAATATTTATTAGAAACTAATATGTGCCAAACACCGACTTAAGACATTTATAAGACTGTCGCAGTTTCTCTAGAGTCTAGGCTGAGTTTTCATTTCAATTTACCGGCGCTGACTAGGGATGGAGCTCAGTGGCACCCGCTTATGTGCGAGACCCTACGCATCACTTCCCCCACACAATTTATATGTATCAATTACAAGTCTTTCATTTCCAGCTGAAGAGTCAGAGAAACACATCAGACAGTTTTAAAAAATTCAACAGAGAATACTGCAAAACTGGAAGATGCAATAGGCTGGGATTTAGCTAAATGGGGGACTGCATGCACCAGGCTCCGAAGAAAACACACACACCCAAGAAAAAGAAAAGGGGGGGAGGGATTTGAAGTTATATATGGCACTAGTTATCAATCGCAACACCACATCCACCTTCTCTCACAAAAACGTCGTTAAACTAACCAACAGTTTAAACTAAATTGCATTATGATTTAAATCCAGGAAATAGAGTTGATACAAAGTAGCATTTCAAATGCACCCAGAGAACAAACAGCAAGGTATCAAGCATCTGGCGGAGCCAGCCTGAAATTTAACTGGGCTCGTATTTCAAATTGCAATAGTGACACATTATAAGAGTACCACAAACATTTCCCCTAATTCTCAATCTTTGCTTCCTCCAGCAAAATTCGGTAAAAAAGTGCGAGGGGGACAACCAGTCACCAACCAAAATATCTCTGAGCGCTTTAAAATGTATTTTTAAATGTTCGTTTTAATTTAAAAGTACAGCTTCCCCGCCAAAAGACTGCTATGTCTGGAAAAGAACAAAATCAAACAAAATATCCAAAATATCAACGTTTCAAAAAGCTCTCCCTATGCAAAAATTTTTAAAATTTTTTTTCATTAAAAAAGGCGGGAATTTCTTTATTTCAAATTTTGGTTGTAAACGACTGCGTCGCCAATTGCCCTCCAGGGAGCGCTCTGAGACTCTGCTGCGAGTCATTCAGTTACGAAAGCGGGAAAATGCTCGAACTGAACCTATAGCGTTTTAGAGTTGCCGGTCCCGAGGTTTTTTGAAAAGGGCAGGGGCAGCCCCCGCTGTACAGCCACTCCTGGTGGCCAGCAGCCCGTGTCGCCTGCGCGGGGACCCACCACTCTCGCGCGCCGTCCCCACCACGAGCACCCGCGCTCGCGGCTCCAACTTCGACGCGGTCCTCGCCAGCGCCCCCTCCCCGGGCCAGGCCCGCGCGGCAACGGCGCAGCCAGGCCAGGCGCGGACGGAGACAGAGACGGTGACGGCCCGGTCGCCGAGGGGAGGGGGGAACCGTCGACCGCCGGCCTTTGCGGCCGCGGCGTCCTTACCCTGCCGACGGAGGCACGGCCGCGGGCCCCGGGGCCCGGCACCGGCGTGGGCTCGCGCTCCTCATCGCTGGAGAAGTCCGGCGGCCCCTTGCTGTTAGCGCCGGCGGCGAGTGGCGGCCGGTTGCGCGCCGTGAGGTGCTGCAGGTAGAGCTGCACATACACATCTTTACGCTGCTCGCCGGCCGGGAGCGTCACATTGTTGGCGATCAACTCACTCTTCAACTTGTCTTTGGTCAGGACCGACGGGTCCTCCAGGAACTCCGGCATCTCGGGGCCCGCGTCGCCCCTCTGCCCGCAGCCTACACCGCGGCGCGATCGCTCGGGGATCCTGGCTCCGCGCCCGGGCCGCGCCGCCGCCGCCTCCGCGCCTCACGGGGGTTCCCGCCCGGGACGATCGTCGCGGAGCCGAGCAGGGAAGAGCGGACGCGAAGCGGGGCCACAACCCGGCACAAAAGCCCCCGAAGCAGAACTACGGCCCCAGAGCGGCGGAGCACGGAGCTCGCCACCAAACCCAACCCACACACTGGACGCCAACGGAGAGCGCCCTGCTTCGCCCGCGCCCCAAGAACGCGCGCCGCCATTGGCCGGCGGCGGGAGGAAGCGCCGCGCTGATTGGCCTGGAGGCTCGCGCGGGTCCATCCGCCGCGGCGCCGAGCAAAGGGTTGTAGACACGCAGTTTAAAAGCCGCTCGGGCGGGAGCGGTGGTTGCCTGGCCCGTGTTTGCTTCCTCTCTTCTCCGTCTGCCCCGTAGATGCTGATAAGAGCCCGTTCGTTCTGTTTTGAGCCCCATTTCCTCTCCCTGCTGTTGCTTGAGAAGCAGCCTTACGCGCTGAGGTCCGTTACCTCGGAGCGGGCTGAGCCCCAGGCCAGCCTCGGGGGACCCCTGTCTGGGCCCCTTCTGTCCCCAGGACTCCGGTACGAGGAATAATAGCCGCGGCTCTGGAGGGCCCTGGAGGGCCCCGGAGGGGAAGCAGAGGCTGCGGGCGTTTTAGCTCCCCGGTCTGATTTCGGCGTGGGCGGGGGAGTGCGCGGGAAGCCTGGTGTCCCGTCTGCTCGCCAGCGCTTCTTTTGTTCCCGGTATTCGAAAAAAGCCAGACCTCTGCTGCTGGGACACTTTTAAATGCCCTTGAATTTGTGACAACATTGCCTTCTTGTCTCTTCTAACCCTAAAGGCTGGGGAATTTTTCTAAATTATTTCCCAGTGAGCAGTTTACTGGGAGCTTCAGGCAAATCCGTGTGTCCATTCGTTGGAATGAGCCCATGAGTGGGCTCCCCAATGTTTGCTACGGTGACGAAGTGAAGCAGGGTATTTAGCAACTCCTTAATGGTCAACTTCAAACAGCCCAGCTGGTGCTTGCTAGATGCTTGCTAGATTCTAATTTCGGCGGAAGCCCAGTGATCTATAATTAGGCCGGGAACGCTAATCAAACTTGTGTTGCTGATTGAAATTAAAACCGGGTAGAGTCTCAGATATAGGCCATCGTTAAAATATCTTCCTGAAAATAAGCATCATCTATACAAATATATAAATTTTAAAAATACATGTGCGCGTGTGTGCGTGTACGTTTCAAGATTTTTTTTTTTAAAACCATTAGAGAAAGTAGCTGTCGGAGTTAGGGTTTCTTAAACATCTTCCCAGATTTTGAACTCCCAATTATGCTTTATGAACTGCTTTAAATTTTTTAGAACAATGTTTGCCTGATTTTTACATGGCTAAGTTGGAATAAATGCAAAACAAGTGACAACTAAAAGTGTTTACAATAAATTTGAAGAAATGTTCTTTAAAAAATTGTCCACAATGCAATTTTTAAAAATATTAATTCCTTTCAAATCTCAATATAGACCTGTATTTAAGCAGTAGTATTAAGCTTGATAGTGCAAATTGAAAGTTGTGTTTTAAATAACAAGTTGTTTCATAGATCTTTATGATGCCTTGTAAAAGTTACTTCTCTTTCTCTTACCCTCTACCATCTCTCTCTCACCAAAGGCTTCCCTAAGTACATACGTATGTGTTTTCATTTTCAGGAGAACTGAGCTCAGAGACAAAGGACCATGATTTGCAGTGACTGGTAACCCCAGCAAATGTGAGGGTTGTCCCGATCTGCAGTCTACTTCAGTTATTTTTCTGGTATACTCTCAAATGATAATGGAAGAACAACAAAGTCCCGAGCATTATCTCGTCAAGCCCACAAGCAGCGGGCTCCACAGTCTAGTTTAATTACCAAGACATTGTCTCTAGTATGAGTAGTTTTAAAGAGGGAGGTTTTGCTGTCCTCACTGACAGGACTTGGCATTACCAGGCCTGGGTTGGATCTGAACAAAGTAGAGTAAGGGGGAGGGTGTCCAGGCTCTGGGCAGCTGGCTGGTTGTGGACCTTCAAAGAGGAGGCATCTCTGATGTTTGAAGATAACCTTCTCTCCCTGAAATTTGATCTCAGTGCAACACTGAAGTCTAGTAAGCTGCTTAGAGATGTTGCATTGGAAATGTTTTTATTTTGTTTCATTTTCACTGGGCTTTTGCTCTAAAACAATTTCAGTTAGTTTAAGCCTTAGAAAAATAGTTCAGCTCATCCTACCCCCCAACCCCCTCCCTTTTTTTAAAGAAATTTACCTGTTGAATCTGAAAATTGTAATAAATTTGGGATTGAACCCAAGACCTCATAAATGCAAAACAAGTACTCTACCACTGACTACATGTATCCTCAACCCATTAAAAAAAAATTCACATGGTCTCACTAAATTGCCCAAGCTGGCCTGGGCAGTCCTACTGCCTCAGCCTCCTGGAATATCTGGGATTACAGGTGTTCTCCATCTGTTTTCAGGCTTAAAAGTTATTTCATTTTAAAACTTTTATTTGTGGTACTGGGGATTGAAACCAGCACCTTCACACTAAGCTGCATTCCCAGCTCTTTTTCTTTATTGATGTTTGAGAAAGTATCCTACTAAATTACTAGATTGACTCAGACTTGGGATTCTCCTGCCTCAGCCTCTAGGATGTGAGACAGGATCTTGATAAATTTTTCAGGCTGGCCTTGAATTCATGATCTTTCTGCCCCAGTTTCCCAAGTGACTGGAATAAAAGTGTGCACCACCACACACAACAACTACTAACCTTTCCAGCTAATTTATTATACTCTCTCTTATGTAAGTATTACTTTCTCTTTAGGTGTGGAAGATAGATGACCATACTACTGTTTTTGTTAAATTGTTGAGCAGAACTGTTAATAGTCTCACTGTTTGAATGTCTATTTTGTATGCTTTAATTTTGTAATTTGAACAACTGTTTCCAAGATGACAGTATGTAACTTATCAACTAGTGATTTCTTAGTGGGTTTTTTGTTCTTTTCTTTTTTTTCCTTTGGAATTCTGTATTGTTACCTTTTTTTTCTGTTTTGTTTTTCTTTCTAAATAAAAATTTTTTTAAAAAAGTATTACTTTCATCCCATTAATCCCAACACCTTGTAAAAGTTGCTTTTTGTTTTTGTTTTTTCCCCCAGTACTAAGGATTGAACCTCAGGCCTTCTCACCGAGATCCACTCTCACATGTCCCCCTCTACCTTTTATTTTACTTTTTATTTTTTCAGACTGAATCTCACTAAGTCACTAAATTGTCCAAATTAATGTTGAATTTGTAATCCACCTGACTCAGCCTCCCAGAGTGCTGGGATTATAGGTGTGTACTCCTACACCTTTCTTTTAAAAGTCTGTTATCTGGCATCCAAAATTGCTGGAGAAAAAGTGTGAAACCAGTTTACTGGCTTCATTCTTGACTTTGGTCCCCATAGGAAGACGCATTGCTATTCTCCAGTCTAGTTCATTCATACCCTCACTTCTGCCATCAACTTGATCATATTCCTGTTTTCCACTTCCCCATTTCCAGCAGGACCTATGCTTGGGAACATAGAATCCACTTCGTGGGAACGCTTCAACTTCAGACTATCAAACCTGCGCTCATTTTCTCAGGCGTTTTTCTTTTTTTTCAGTAGATTTGTCATAAATATCTTTTTCACTGGTGGTCATGGTACATAGCTGTAATTCTAGCAGCCTGGGAGCCCAAGTGAGTAAAATCTCAAGAATGGGGCTGGGGATTTAGCTCAGTGGCATAAGCGCCTGCCTGGCGAGCATGAGGTCTCAAGTTCGATCCCCAGTACCCGGAAAAAAAAAAAAAAATCTCAAGATTGAGTCCAACCTGGACAGCTTAGTGACTTATTGCCCAGTACTGCAAATGACCAAAGGAATGATTTATTCACTTAACCGTACTCTAGGTCCTACCTCTCTATCCTCAGAGACTTCTTTTGTGTTTTTTTATGCATTGACCAATCCTTATAAGACATTCTGACCAGAGTCAGAATAGCAAGGCTTTTAAAAATTCTTTTCCCTGTTAAATTTTCTAAATTAAAAAAAAAAGACTTGGTGTTTTATTCATCTAATGTAAAAAATTATAATCCTTAAAATACTTTTTTTCCGTACTAGAAACTGAACCTAAAGCCTTTGTATCACGCTAGATGCCCAGCCCTTTACTAACTTTGTTTGAAACAGGGTCTTGCTAAATCACTGTGTCCACCCTACACCTGCAGATTATAGGCACACATCAGTGTGTAACTCTTAAAATACTCATAGTACTGATGCCTAGGACTTTTAGAAGCAATGGGAAGGTATTTCTGGGTTAAGACAAAGCTTTGTGGCAATTATTTTGTCAAAATATGTTTCTTTTTTAAAAATCCATTTTATTTCAAAGAAAAAAACCCTAAATTTTAAAACATGTCAATGGTACATAAATACATTGCATATTGTCGTCCCCAAATCATTCACCCAGAGCACAAGATATCTGCATTCAATTGTCTGAACAGTACCAGAACAAATCTTTCTCTTCAGTGAACTCAGAGAAATCAATAGTATAACTATCTTAATTATCTATAGTTGTTTCAGTTTCTCACACTAGTGAGACAATATGTTTACATATGTGTGTCTTATTTATTTCACTTATGAGTATGGTCTCAAGTTGCAGCCATTTACCTATAAAAGTCTCAAGTTTATCCTTTATGTCTGAGTAGTACTCCATTGTATAAAAATACCGTATCTTTTTTATTCAGTCCTCAGTGGATGAGCATTTAGGTTGTTTCCAAGATCTAGCTATTACAAATTGTGCTGCTATATACATGTGTGCACATATATTGCTGTGGTATGATGTTTTTAATTCTTTTGGGAAGATACCCAGAAGGAAAATCGCTGGGTCGAATGGGACTTCTAGACCTAGTTTTTGAGGAATCGCCACACTAATTTCCACAGTGGTTGCACCAGTCTATACTCCCACTAAGAGTGGAAAAGCTTTCTTTTCCCCCTTTCCCCCTTCCAGCATTTGTTATTGATTGATTTCTTGATGATTGCCATTTCTTCTGGGAAGAGGTAGAATCTCAGTGTTGTGTTAATTTACATCTCTTGAATGACCAGTGATGTTGAACATTTTTTTACATATTTATTTGCTGTTTGTGTTTCTTCATCTGAGAAGTGTATGTTCATCTCAGATGCCCAGTTTTGGATTCGGTCTTTAAATCTGGGAGGACTGATTTTTTTTTTTTTTGAGTTTTTTATGTTTTTGAAAGTAATCTTCTATCTGAGGAACAGCTGGCAAATATTTTCTCCCACTTTGTGGGTTGTCTCTTTACTCTGTTGGTGGTTTCTCTTGCTGTACAAAAGCTTTTCAGTAGGGTGAGATTCCAGGTTTTTTTTTTTTTTTTTTTTTTTTTTTTTTTTTTTTTTTTTTGCAGTACTGGGGATCAAACTCACAACCTCGTGCTTGCCAGGCAGGCACTTATGCTGCTGAACTAGCCCGAGATCCCAGTTTTGATTCTTTGTGATAGTTCCTGCATGATTGGGATTTTGTTCATAAAATCTTTGCCTACACCAATGCTTGCAAGAGTTTTACCTGCTCTATCTTCTAGCACATTTAATGTTTCTGTTTTAATATTAAGATATTTGATCCATTTTGATTTTAGCTTAGTGCATGGTGAAAGATATGGGTCCTTTTTTAATCTTCAGCATGTATAGAGCCAGTTTTCCCAGCACCATGCATTAAAGAGGCTATCTTTCTTCCAGTGAATGTGCTTGGCACCTTTGATAAAGATAAGGTGGCTTAGTGTGTCTGGAGTTGTTTCTGCATCTTCTAATCTGTTCCATTGATCATCAGATCTGTATTTTTGCTAGTACCATACTGGTTTTTTTTTTTTAATCACAGTAGCTTTATAGTTTAATTTCAGGGATTGTGATGCCTCCTGCCTTGCTTTTGTTGCTTAGAATTGCCTTTGCTATTCTAGTTCTCTTCTGGTTCCAGATGAATTTTAGGACTGTTTTCTCTAATTCTGTGAGATATGCTACTGGAATATTTATTGGAATTGTATTGACTCTGTATAACAATTTTGGAAGTATGGCCATTTTCACTATATTGGTTCTTTTTACCTAAGAGCATGGAATATCTCTCCATTTTCTAATATCCTCTTCAATCTCCTTCAAAATATGTTTCTATAGCTTTTTAAAAACTTTTGTGTAGTGTTGGGAATTGAATTCAGGGCATTAAACATGCTAAGCAGCTGCTTTACCACCGAGCTACACCCATTACATCCCCCGTCTGTGTGACTTTGGAAAAATCACTTTGGGTAACTACTTCCATTTCCATGTTAATATACAGCTCTTATTTTTTTTATTACCCTGTTTTGCATGGAATTGGTTATGAGTTTAAGGGTCTCCCTCAAACAAAGAAGAGTGTTACATTTAAAATGACATCATAGATTGAGAGAAGACAAAAAGCCTTAAGAAATATTTGCTTCTGTTAGCCATTTTGAAAATTTATTCTAAAGAAATAATCACACAGGGAGCTAGCAGCAACCATGCTCATAGGCAGGGAAGAGAACCAGGATGTCATCCTACCCTTCCCATGAGCCAGAAGCAGCCAGGCTCTTGGGCTGTGAAGAGAACCAAGAAGTCAGCCTGCCCGTCCTATGGTTCAGCTGGTGCACAGGCTGGGAGAAAAGAAGAGGTAGGCAGCCAGCTGATTTGGAAGAACACAGGCTAAGATGATAGCAACTGAGGTAAAAAAAAAACAAAAAACAAAAAACAAAAAAACAATGCTTGTATTGTTTGATTGACTTTGCAGGCCTAAAGCTGGTAGTCTGAGCATCTGTTTAAAGAATAACAGTGTGAAATATAGCAACCATGGGGGATTTTCTTCTGTCTTGGTTTTGAAATCTAATATTGTTCTCACTGCTTTGCTTTGTTTTATTGTTTTATTTTATTCCCTTCAAAATAAATAAGAAATCAAATGTGAAATCTATTTTAAGGATACTTATTGCCTCATCATTTATAATAGTAAAAAAATCTAAACCTCCAACAGTAAGAAGCTGGTTTACTAATGTATGATATATGTGATAAAATATGACAGGACTATAAAATTCATGTTTTTGACATTTAAGAATAATGAGAAAAATTTCACCACATATCATTAAGTAAAAACTAGGAAGTCAGGCATGATAACCCATGCCTGTAATGCCAACATTTGGGAGGCTGAGGCAGGAGGAGCACTACAAATTTGAGGCCAATCTGGGCTATCAAGTGAGTTTAAAGGCCAACCTGAACTCATAGTGAGGCCCTGTCTCAACAAGACAAAAAAAGGAAAAAAAATTTCTAAAGATCTCAGTTCTGTATTCCAAGTAAACATATTTTGAATATATACAAAGAAAAAGTAGGAAATTATATGGACCAAAATATTTGTAGTAGTTCCCACTGCGTAGTGGGGCAAAGGTGAATTTTATTTTCTCTTTGTTTTTCAATATTTTTCAAGATTTATAACCATATATACTTTTCTTTTTAGTGCAGGAAATTGAGCATCTCTCAGCTTATCAGAATTCAAAAATTAATCTTTCAATTTTGCATATCCAAAAGCTCCATTTATCAACTCATCAAGAGTACATGTTTTAGATAATTTATTCAAAATAATCTCAAGAGAAAGTTGGATTATTGGTCAGGTGAAATAGATACAAAGGGTATTCTCTACTGGTGAGTTAATCCCCTTGCAAGAATAAATGACACACTGGAAAATTTTTAGTTACATAGAACAAAGCCACAGAGCTGCTAAGTATCAAGACTTGAAGTTTCAGACATGAATCTGTCTATTCTACTACCTCTGTCTGCTCATCATCCTTCTGTGGTTTCTGTAGATATGTTAAATTGAAAAGTTACGTTTTAGGTCACTTCAAAGTCATAGCAAATCAGCAGGTGGGCCATTCTAAGAAACTACAAATGATCAGCCCTGGGAAATAAGCTGGCATCTATGAAGTAAAAATGTTAGAGCAGTAGTATTCATAGTGACATGAACACATACTGTTTTATAGCTTAAAAATAATTCTGATGTATTTTGTCACATTTGATCCTTTTAAGCCACGAGGTAAGCAGGACCATCAGTTTTGTCCTACTTTATAGGCCAGAGGCTTTCAAACTTTAGCTTGTAGCACATTTGGAAGGTTTGTGGCTGGGCCTCATTCTTGGAGGTTTCTGAGTGTGTCGATGGGGGACAGGACCTGACTGTGTATTTGTGTTTCTAGCTTGTTCTGAGGATGCAACCTATAAGAGCACCAGGCCATTTTTAAATAGTCTTTGCAAAGCCAGATGTGAGTTTTGTCACAATCATGAATCATAGCTCTGTGTTGTCCTCAGAATACAATCTAAGTCCCTTGGAATAGCACAGGGTCCTTCCTTCATCTTGGTCCCCTTTCCATTTGCAAAAGATTTTTATTTCCCATTTCTTATTATGTATCTTTCATTTTCCTCTTTATTTATGCTTCGAGATTGTTGTATAAAAAACCCCATGTAATATTTTAAGCTTGTGTGTCTCATTTATTTCATTTAACATTATGGTCTCAAGCGTACCCACTTTCCTCCTAATGATCCAAGTGTATTCTACTGTATGGCACAGTAGTACTCTGCGGTGTGTAACACCACCTATCCAGTCAGCTGTGATGGACATACAGACTGCTTTCAAGATTTAACTACTGTGAGTTGTGCTGCTGTAAACATGACTGTGCCTACCACGCTCTCTTTCCCATTACTCTTTGCATCAGGCCTGCTCCTGGGGTGTGTTTGCCAGTTTCTGGGAACACCCTAGATATGTACAGATATGTGCCAGAGCCCTGCCCCACGGCACCCTCAAAGCTCTTGTGAAATAGTTTCGGGCTCATCAGTAGAGCCAACTCTTTCTCTGACTCTACACTTTTCTCCCAGGAAGTTGCACATTTCTTCTCCTGTCTGCAGAAATTCTCTCAGGCACACAGGTAGGAGCAGCAGCAGCAGCAGGCCAATCCCTCAGCAGCTACAGGAGGAAACTGTCACAGGCTAAGGAAGAAGCCAAGCTCAGGATCACTGGCCAGTATCCTGCAGTTGGGAGATGACAGCCAGCGGCCAGCTGCAGACCCTTGTCCCAGAGCTTGTGTCAGAGGCCAGCTGCCTTGCTGTGTCCCACCTGTATGTTAGTTTTTTGAGCCATGGAGATTGTACTAGTGCTCACTCCCACGGACAACGTGCAAACATTCTTTTCTTCCCCGTTCCCTGCAACCTCACCAGCCTTTGTTATTATTTGATTTCTTGATGATGGCCATTCTTTCTGGTGTAAGGTGGAATTGTAGTGTTGTTTTAATTTTAATTTCTGTGATGATCAGGGATGGTGATCGTTCCTTCATGTCCTTATTGGCCATTTGTACTTCTGCGCAGTGTCACTTTATTTCACTTGCCTGTCTTCGGATTGGGTCTTTTAGTTTGGGGAGTCTAATTTTTTTGGGTTCTTTATGTATTCTAGATGTTAGTTCTCTTTCCAAGGAATAGTTGACAAAAATTTTTTCTTATTCTGTAGGTTGTCTCTTCATCTCTTGGTTGTTTCCTTTGCTGTGAAGCTTTTAATTTCATATCATTCCATTTGTTTTTCCTTGGTACTTTTTCTTGTGCAACTGGAGTTCTGTTCATAATGTCTTTGCCTAAGTCTATTTCAAGAGTTTTACTTGTTTTATCTTCTAGCAGATCAAATGTCTCTGTTTTAATAGAGATCTTTGATTCATTTTCATTGTAGTTTAGTACATGGTGAAAGATACAATGCTAGATTCAATCTTCAGCAGATGGACAGCCAGTTTTACCAGCACCATTTGTTAAAGAGGCTATCTTTCCTCCAGCGTACGTGTATCCTTGATGTCTGTGTCCAGATCTCCTAAGTATGACATCAGTCAGATTGGCTTGGGAGTCATCCTAATGATTTCGGATTAATCACCTTATGAAAGACTCTCTCCAGATAAAATCAAGTTCTGAGGAACTGGGGGTTAAGGAGTCACCAATAAATGCTTTGGGGAGACAATTCAACCCTCCCAGAAGCTTATCTTCTTTTTTCCGTTTGGCCCCCTATTCATTGCTTGTATCTCTTTACAATATTTCTTTTATCTTTGCTTAAAGAAAGCATATGATCTTATTTATACAAAAGCATCATTTTTATGATGTAGGCAGAGAAGGCTGTAACGGGCACATCCAACCCAATGCTGTCAATAGTCTTATTTTTAGCACTCTAAACCTCCTCTGGTTATACTAATCTCATGGTACATATCCCAATATATTGTAGTATTTGATGGCTTAAAATATATCTGTCTTTAGCTGGGGACATATTTCAGCTGTACAGCACTTTACTAGCATGTGTGTGGCTTGTGTTCAATCTCTATTGACAAAGGGGAGAGCAAAATACATAGAGTTATCTATAGATATCTATATCTATATATAGATATGGCCTTGTGCTAAAATAGTATTTGATACTTTTATTTCAAAATACTGAGCAGTAAAACTCAAGGACTTTAACAGGGCCTATCCAATAAAACCCTAAAGATATTTCTTATGGCCTTATTATTTTTTTGGTGTGTGTGTAACAAATATGTAATACGTGTCTTTAAGGCTCTATTCGGTATTAAAAGACCTGGAACTTAAATAATGTAAGCTCTCTGCCATAAAAGACATTAATAGGTAAAAATCTATGTGACTTGTCACCACTCACATGAATTGGTGAAAATACTAAAGTGTTACGGCTCTCAAGTCTGTTTCACCTTTATTATCAAAATTTAAGAGGATCTGGAATCAGATACCAGGTCTGGGAACCTGATTGACTCTTGGCCGGTTGCTAATCATCTGTGTGCTGCAAATCTCAATAAAAGTGGGATATTAGTCACATGTTGTAAGGTGCTTACAGTGCACACAGGAAGAGGTAAAGCATGTAAACTATTATGATACTTGAAGTTAGACACTGAACTGAATCATACTTTCAAAAGGCAAATGGCCTAAAACTTCTATTTATTTAAAAAAAAAAAGCCTGTACGGTGCAGTCCAGCATCTTGTGGGCCAATATTCCTACTAATAATGCACAGCAGTAACAATCCACACATAATGCACATTAAGTACCATTAATAACACAAAAACTCACTTTACAGGGTCAAACGGTACAAACATCAGCCTTCAAAATTTTTTAAAAAAATGCTTGCAGCACGTGACTACATTCATGGTGGGGAGTGGGTGCAGATACACATCATCTTAATCCTTTTTATGTCCCTTTCCCTTTCTCCTGCTATCTCTAAATATCAGCTATAAGGACTTTTTTTTCTTTAGTAATAATGAGCACTATTTCTTTGTAGACTAAGGACTATTACAGCAACTTTTGAAAAAGTAAAGTTTAAAAAAAAGTATGATCTACAAATGGCGGGAACACAGAAAGGCTTTCAAAAGGAGGAGCCATGACCCCGACGTGATTCGAACACGCAGCCTTCTGATCTGGAGTCAGACGCGCTACCGTTGCGCCACGAGGTCCTGCTGGGCTCTGCCTCGCGTGCTTTCTTAGGACTCCGACGCCGCTGCGTTTCTTCGGGCGCGCCCCACCTTGCCTGGCGTTCACTCTCTGCCGCCGGCCGATCCCGGGGAGCTCCGCTTCTCCTGACAGCTCTCCACCTAGATTGGGACCTAACGAGCAAAGGTCGGACAGCGGGCTCGCCGTTTAACCGGGTCCCCACAGTTAAAGGAAACCAGCCCTTCCTCTTCTTTATCCGGCCATTTCCGTTCCTGGCTGCCCCGCCCTACCCCCGCCCATTGGGGGGGCGGAGTCTCAGTCTTCCCCTCCCCTCCTCTCCCCTCCCCTCCCCCCCGCTGGCGCGCGTTGAGGTCATGACCTCGCGTTGTAATCGGCGGTGCGCTTTTGCGCGCGCGCGGGTCGGTGCCCGGGGGCGGGGATGGGACGCCAGCGTCCTCCTTTCCCGCCGCTGGTGCCAATAATATGAAGCATTTTTTCCTGTGAGCGGACTCTCATTCACAGTAAGCGTCACACATTAATAATGGCGTTACACTGTGAAAGCACGTACACTTATAGAGATGTAGTTTTATATGTGATGAAGCTGTGGGGCACCTTTGGAAAACTAACCTTGGGGTTGTAAAAGTACAGCATCTCCCCGTCGGGGAATTGAACCCCGGTCTCCCGCGTGACAGGCGGGGATACTAACCACTATACTAACGAGGAGCTGTGCCAAAACACCTCTCAGGTGCCTTTTCCTGGAAAGGTAAGTGCTTTCCTGGGCTCTATTCCCCCTTTCACTGGGATTCTTATGCTTGTTCTTAGGAACCTTATGGTCTCATCTTAAATGAATAAATGATCGAGAATAAGTAAAAACCCGCTTCCCATTCTTGTGTATGAAAAGCTAGTATGGAAAGCTGTGTATAAAGCGTTCCAAGTGTTTTGATGTTGCTAGCATGAGCTTTTTGTTTGATGTGGGGACCAAGGTTGCGCGAGTTAAAGGAAGAGGTTCGCCCTTACCCGTTGACATTATCCTTCGTGTGCGCTTAAAACGACAAAGAAATGGGAATTTGCTTAGGAATTCATGCAGCTGAATAATACCAAGCAAGGATGTGCCGCGATGAAACGTAGGATTCGATACAGGGCCAGGCCTTTTCCCAGGGGCCTCCTGGCTCAGCATTTTTCTGTCAGCATTCCCTGGAACATTCCATCATCTCAGAAACAGAACCACGTGACTTTATTCTACGATGTTTTTATCATCAGTCTTCAGCTCTTAATCATTGATGTAAAATCCATGATATGGACTAGGACTACTGAAAAAATTGAACCAGAACTCTTTTAAATGTTTATTTTTATCAGTACATGTTTGCAATATGTAACGATTGAATTCATTGTGGGGAGCTGGTACATGTGCATGCCCCATCTTTTCTGTTTGTTTGCCAGCAGCAGATTTATTTATTTTTTTAAAGGTCTTTATCAACTTAATTATCGTAAATACAGATTAACAGCCAATAGCTAATAGCTAATAGACAATAAAATAAAATAAAGCATAAAGCAATTGTACTACATCAAAGTAAGCTTACATCGTGTTTTTTTTTTTTTTTTTTTGAGATAAGGCCGGGTCTTTGAACTCAGCATGTAGTCCAGGCTAGCCTCAAACTCAGGAGATCCTTCTGCCTCAGTCTCCTGAGTACTAGGATCATAAGTGTGTACCAGCATGCCTGGCTGAGGTACATTTTTTGATGCATTGGCAATGCTGGATTGCAATAATTCTCGCTCTCTTTCTCTCTCTTTTTCTCTGTCTCTCTCTTTCTCTTTCCTAATGAACTAGAACTCCTTTAAGTTTTAAATTTTGCTTTGACTCTTCCTCTAAATAAGTGTATTTACATAGCCAGAGCCAAACCATCACGATTGAAAGAATTCATTGTAGATCTTAAGCTCCTGAGTCTTAAGGAACCCTTTCTCCCAGTGTGCTAAGATTTAATGCTGTTCTGTTTGCAGTTTTGGTGCCAGGGATGAACTCGGGGCCTTCAGGATACTAAGCACGTGCTCTGTCATGGAACTCCAGTCCTAGCCCATATGTCTTTTTATAGATGATAAGATACTTTTTAATCCTTTGAAAGGGCTCGTGTGTTAATGGTGACAGAAACAAATGGCAATTTCTGCAACACGTTTTGGCATATATATTTTTTTCACTCTGAAATATGGCAAAAGCCTCAACAAATAAAAACAAAGTAAAACACTTCTGCATCCTGGAGCTTTCTTCCACTTTTCAGTCTCTGATACTTCCTGTGAAGCCCAAAGGATATTGCAATGTTTATAATGATGCCATTTTCAAGGCTTGTGTCTCCTTTGAGAATCTGAGGGCGGTGGGACCTCAGATCTCCTGAGTTACTTGGTTGTTCTTTTCGCACGTGGGAGGAGAGCCTCAATCTTTTTGCCCTGGAGGAAACAGTACTCTCTTCCCTGAAGCGCTGGCAAAGCTCTGCTCCAGGTCAGACACACGTGTTCCTACTGCTCTTTCTGCCTCCCTGGGGAACTAAGAAGCTGCCTGAGTCAGCACAGATGCAAGATCGGGGAACCCAGCACCTGCTGTCCATCTTCCTAAAATGGAAAGGAAAAGCGAGGGCAATTAACCTGGACAGCACAAGCAAGGGAGCTCAGGGATTCCTCATGGTCAGCACTGGGAGGAAGTAAAGGTTAAAAATGTCACTGGTGTACAGAAGGCGCTGAACCTTCTGTGGAGGGAAACGGCTCGATGGCGACGAATATAACCGAAAGCTTCAAATCTGCTCCAAGTAACCATTTGATAGCTTATCTCAGCTTAAGCAATGATTTACACTCATTTTATCTTCTTAATAGCCTTGTGAGGTCAATGGAGCAAGTGTTTTTATTTTACAGGTATCTGAAGACAATCTTGTGCAGGTAGGAAGGTAGGAGAGTCACCCACACCTGGACAGAAAGTTCTCTGCAATTTCCATCTTGCTGCATAGTTCCACATATAAGTATACTAACAAATATGCCTGGAGAGAAAAACTTTACAACTACATCTTTTATGAAACTTTTTTTTTTTTATGACAGGGTCTTGCTATGTAGTTCACAATGGCCTTGAACTCACTTATGTAGCCCAGTCTGGCCTTGAACTCATAAAAGTCCTCCTGCCTCAGCCTCCTGAACAACTACATCTTTGACAGCACATTTGTGTCAGTCCACTTTCAATTGCTGTGACAAATACTGGAGATAAATCAATTTATATGAGGAGGAAAGTTTTATTGTGGTTCATGGTTTCAAAGCTTTCAGTCCATGGTTGCCTTGGCCTTGTAGCCTTAAGGCCTGTGGCAAGGCAGCATAGGAGAGTGAGGAGAGCAAGCTGCTCACATCACGGCAAAGAGAGAGAGGGAGGGCAGCAGGGTCCCAGTATCCCCTTCTAGAGCACACCCTCAATGACCTAACTTCCTTTGCGTAAACCACACCTCCTAAAGGTTCTACCACTTCCCAATCAGTGCATAAACTGAGGTCCAGGCTCTTAAACATGGGCCCGTAGTGAATACTTATCCGAGCCATAGCACTGTTGTAAATTCTTTAATGTAACTCATTTGGATAGGTGTGTAACATCTCATTATGGGTTTAATATGCCTTTCTCTAATCAAAGATGTTGAGCATCTTTTCATGTACTTATTAAAGCATCCAAATATTTTGCCTACTTTTAAAACTGAGTTGGTTTCTTATTACTGAATTTTGAAAGTTTTAAAATACTCTGACAATCAGGCTTTGCACAAGATTTATGTTTTGCAAATATTTCCCCCAAGCTGTGTTTTGCCTTTTCAACTTTTTAAAAGATTTGTTTTTACCCTAAAGGTGATGAGAAACCATGAAAAAAATTTTAAATAGTGCATATGAAACCTAGTTTTTCTTTCCTGTGTTTCTTTTTTCCTCTTTTCTCTATTACTCTCATCTGTTCATCTCAACCTTTGAACATAGAAACAAGAACTTTGGCCAGCTTACTACCCAACCAATCTTTCTTTCTTTTCTTTTTTTCCTTCTCTCTGCCTCTATAATTGAAGAAACTAATTTTTTTGCAGGTAGTTTTTAGATTCTATAATCATTTATTTACAGAAGCATTATTTGCATTTATCAATCCTAAAATTTTTTATAAACATTAAACTTCAAGAGGTTATGTTGACCCTGGAGGATAGATTTAGATGGGTACATTATGAAGGAGAAAAAAACAACTCTTGGAGATGCCCATCATTCACTATTTCTGAGTCTAATTTGCTTAAACATTATGCTAAAGTTAAAACTTAGAGGCAAAAGTTGGTCCGCATCCAATTCAATCAGTGCTTCAGTCTTTTTGTTTCTCATTTCATTCATAACAAAACAAAAACACAGAAAGAAAACAAAGCAAAAACCTTCATGATTTATCCTCAGTGCCAGGCATAAAGTTAGACATTGGAGACAAGAATAAAGAAAGAATGATAGAAAAAAAAGAAAAAAAAGAAAAAAACATTAAGTTTCTGTCTTTAAGGGACTTACATTTCATGGGGGAGGTGGACACTTTAGCTGGTAGTTATGAAAAAAATTCCTTCAGTGGTTGCAGGAATCATAACTCATGCTTATTGAGAGCCTGAGAGCCTGCTGGGGGAGAAGCCTACCATCCAGACCCCAAAGTATGGGCTCAGAGATGGCACAGTGGAAGCAAAACCCTCCTAGCAACCCTGTAGGAACAGGTGTCTGTCCAAAGACAGGTGTACCCCAATCAGACAAGCAGTGACCTTTATACCCTCTCGCTTGACAGGTCCCTTCCCACGTCCCTTGGTGAGGTCAAGGGGGTACAATATAAATTCCCCTCAGTTTTTTCCATCAGTCCACACTTCTTTGCACCTTCCTTTGATTATGGAATTTTGTTTATTGATGCCTTCACTGCAGTACATTTCTGTCCAAATTTAAAGCCAAATAAAAACGGGTCATCTTTTTCTCTATTTCATACACTGCTATGTACAAGGCTCTATTTTTCTTTTTCCCGTATGAGGAATCAAACTCACAACCTCATGCTTACCACCCAGCTGCTATGCCACTGAGCTAAATCCCGGTCCACAAGGTTGTATTTTAAGTGCTTTTTAGAATATTAACCATTTATTCCTACTAATAGCATGAGTTTGGTCCAATAATTGTCTCTCATTTACCACTCAGGAAACTGAGGTACAAGAAGGCTAAAGTCACAAAGGTAGAAAATGATGCAAAGATGTGCAAAATAGCATGGGGTTACAGATAAGGAGGGATGGGGTGCTTGAAGGGCACTTTCCAGCAGGGCCCCCAAGGGGTGAGGAACATGAAAGAGAAGGGGGGGAGTTACCCAGCGCTAAGGAAAAGAGGGAACCGTCAGGCACTCCGTGCTCAGGGATAAGATGTGGGGCTTTGGGAAACAGCAAAGTGGGGGCTGCTGCTGCAGGACCAGGGCTGCAGGAGCCCGGAAACAGGACACTGCACGGTTGGGGACCGTTTAAAACACCTTGCTAGGCCTGGAAGTGTAGCTCAATCCTAGAGTGTCTGCATCGCACACCCAGGTCCCCGGTTTCATTCCCAGCACTGGGACAGTGCAGGGATCCTGCAGGTCTTTTAGACCCTTTTGTTACCCAGAGAAACTGAGGGCCACTTGGAAACGCACAGGACCCTGCCCGCGGGCAAGGTGATGACGTGTTTGTGGAGGCCCAGCGACCCCACCTCTTGGCCTCAGCTTCCTTAGGGCTCTTTGCTCCTCAGCTTCCAGGAAGCCCCCTGCCTGTCGTTGGCGCCAACCCTAAGGTCAGCCGCCTCCTGGTTCCTGGTATTTTTCTCTTTCTGACCACCTGCTGATCTGTCTGGCCCTAAATCTGTCCCCACCGGGCGGACCAGGGGACCCGGTGAGCCCTATTTCTCCCCAAGGACAGCCTTCGGGCTGTTGGAAAGGACAAATTGACCCTGCCTGTTAGCGGTGGGATAGAACTGTGTCTATTCTTTTTCTTTTTCTTTGGTCTTTACCCGTTTCCTCTTCTAAACGACAGAAAAATGCCTGCTTTTATTCTTGCTTCGAATGTGCAACTTGATTACGGATCTGGTAAGCGAGTTGTTGCTTAGGAAAACAGCTGCCTGTTGCACTCGTGAAATTTTAAAATTCTTCCTGGGATGTGATTTAGCAAAATTTTATTATCAGAATATATTTTAAAAATGGAGCTAATGATGTAGGAGAGAGGGAGAGAGAGAAAACAGCACAAAACACAAAATAACATGCAGAATCCCATTTCTTTAAAAAATCTGAAAGGAAATAGATGAAAATAAAAAGTTTTTTCTGTTAAAACGTGTTGGTTTCTGTCCTTTTGATTTTTCGACATTTTCTGAATTTTCTGCTCTTTGTTATTCTTCAACTCAGAAATAAAAACTACGCTTTAAAGTTCCTAACACTGGGCGAAACAAAGCTGCAACGCGCCCCACGACGCGCTTCGCCTGCCTGCGGCACTGAGTATTCTGCTCCACGCTGGTTTTTCTGGTTAGCTAAGAGTTCGCATTTTGCAACTTACGTTGTTTATTTTTAGTTCTAAGTGTAGGGCGCGGAGGAGGAGTTTGGGGCGGTGCAGAAAAACAAAGGCGACTCTAGGAAAACTCGGCGTGCAGCCCCGTGCCCTGGTCCCTTTGTCTCGAGCCTCCGTGTTCCGGGTCTTTTGTTGTTCTCGCCTGACTCGATTTGAGATTTAAACAAAAACAAGCGCCGGCCCTCCTTGCGCCCTCTGGTGTCTGAATGAGGACGATGCAGCAGACAAAAGCAACAAAGCTCACCCCCATTTTCACACAGTGCTCTGCCCAATATGGGGATTCCCGGGAGCCAGGAATGTCTGGAATCCAGAGGAAGGAATCATATACCAAC
>PVJX010016825.1:0-39561 GCA_004027295.1 Dolichotis patagonum
ATGAATGTGAAATTTTTCTTTCAGTCTTCCAGTCTCATCTTCAGTTTCTCTCTTCAGTGTTCTGAAACTTTCACTGTAGAGGTCTTTCACCTCCTTGGTTAGAGTGAGTCCTAGGCACTTCATTTTATTTGACACTATTGTGAATGTCCTGCTTTCCTCATTTCCTTTCTCTGCTCGTCTGTTACTGGTATTTAGTAATAATATTTTTATGTTGATTTTGTATTCTGTTATATTGCTAGATTCATTTATCAGCTCTAAAAGTCTTTTTGGAACAGTCTTTAGGGTCTTTTAAATATAAAATTATATCATCTTCATGGTTAGAGTAATGAGTATACATCTTTGCTTTATTCCTGAAATATTTTCCTTTTCCCTCTACTTCTCATCCCTTCTACCCTCATCCCAATACCAATCACAATATTAAGCCAAAAAAGATCCTCAGAAATGATTCAGGGAATGACTTCAGTAGATGGATTTAATCTAGGCCTGTAAATGCAAAAATTCCCTCATCTCTGTTCACTGCCATCCTCCATAGTATAAACTCTTTAAGCCATTATTACCAATAGTAGATTCCATGGCACAATAATTCTGAAGAAAGGTATAAAAATATCCTTTAGAATGTTTGTGCTCACGTACTTTTGGGAAATTTTGTCAGGATTCTTTATTGTAAGACTTCTCACTTAATGAGCATTTCTGAATAAGATCATGAATATTGATTGCCACTATTATTTATCCATGGAAAACTTGATGATGTTTCTTGGAACATGTATTCATTTCCCATTGCTACTATTACCACAAGCTTAGTGCCTTAAAGCAATGCAAAATCTAATTGTAGAGGCTGGGTGTCTACAATGAGTTAGTAGAGCCGGTTGCTGCTGGACGCTGTAGGGGAGAACCCCTGGGGTTGCCTTGTTTACTTTCTAAAAGCTGCCTGTCTTCCTTAGCTGCTGCCTGCTTCAAGTCCAGCAGAACAGCATCTTCCAGCATCTCTCTCTCCCTCTGTCACCTGTTCTTCCATCATCATGTCACTCATGACTCCCAAACCTTTAGCTGCCTGTTACAAAGATCCTGTGACTACATCAGGCTTACGCCAATAATCCAAGCTAATCTTCCCATCTCAGTTAACATCATCTTCAGAGTCCTCTTTGCCATTGAAGATAACATATCCACAGTCTGCAGGGATTTGAAAGCAGATGTGTTTGGGGGCTGTTATTCTACCCACCCTAGGGCATGTGTTCCTCAGTAGCACTGCCAGTGGTTAAGGGAATCAGCAACTATTCCTTATGAAATCCCAGTGGACCAACACAGCCACCACTCATGATGTTATTCCTAAGGGAAAATGAGCCCTCGGTTACAGAACAAAGCAATTCACACTTGTGATACACAACAGTGGATAAAATGTGGACTCTATATAGCAGCCTCTACAATGATAGCAATAAAGACCACTAAAAACCTGTTCTATCAAAAATTTTCAAGACTTCTAAAATCCTAGATAATCCTATATGTAAGCCTAGTTACATTGAAGGAGGGGCACAAGTCATGACTTAGCAGGAAGTTTTCTCTCTTCAAGAAAGTGTATGGTAATGGGAGTTTTAACTTGGAGCCATGTTACGGCTACAGCCCAGTGGATTTCACCTTCTGTTTAGTGCTATGGTCAGGAAGTAAGGCATGATACAAATGCTCCACCAGGTGTTAAACAGAAACATAGATACGAGAAGACTGGCCATGTAAGGAGTCAATGGGAAGAGCTTGGCCATGAGGAAAAGCAGAGAAATAAAATGAGAAATTAAAAAAATAGACCAAGGAATAAGGAGATTATTGCAGTCTAACATGTCATGAAAAATTTATTTTACAAAGCTTCCAGAGAAAAACATAAACGTTGTTCTGTACATAGTAAACCCAGGTAATTTAAGGAAAGAATTCGATTTTGAGTTATCAGACTAAGAAGACTCTATAGCTCTCAAAAGAAGTGAACTTTTCTCTACAAAATACAGGCATCAAAGATTTTTGAAATGTCACATAGATTTATGATACCTGACGTCAAAGGAGAGTGACGTAAGATTAATTATTACAAGCCTCCCTGTTACCTTACCACAAAGCCATGAGGTTCCCATGGGGGCAGGAACAGTATCTGGTCAATCTTGGGGACCCCAGCTTAGCTCACAGTTTGACATACTGTCCTTTGAGCACCCAGCAAGATGATTACAAAGTTAGCCTCTTCCTATCATAGCACTGACTCATCTATATAAAAGTAACTGCCAAAATAAAGGGTGTGTGAAACAAGACATGTAAAAAGTATATATATGAAGCAGAAAATACTTGAGAATGTTTTTTGGTTTTTTTTTGTTTTTTGGGTTTTTTTTGGTAGCAGGGATCGAACTCAAACCTTATGCTTGCCAGGCAGGTTTTTTTACACCGCTGAGCTAAATATCTGGCCATTCTTGAGAATCTTAAAGATACATTCAGAGATTTTCTTTATTTCCAAAATGCAGTATGAATTGAAAATAAAACAAGTATTTGAGATTCAGTTGTTGATATTAAATTATGAGACTCATTCTTCAACAAAATTGCAAATTGCTATTTGTTATTTACCAAGTGTCACATGTATAATCTCAGGGACTCATTTACAAGTAGTCAAATTGGCATATACTAAATCAAAGAATAGTTATAGGCAACTATGTTTTATTTAGAAAATCAGGGAAAAGAGTTTCTTCTTTTTAATATTCCAGTACTCTAGTACCTCCTCTATCCTGCCTCTGTTGAGAATATAAATTTGCTAAGAGTGAGCTATGACTTACATGTCCTTTTCTATCCTCTGTCTGCATAGTTTGATAGTATGGACTTAATGGAAACTGTGGAAATAGTTGATGACTCAGATTGAATGGAAAAACTATACTAATATGAGAACCATAAAAACCAGTGTGTGTAGGCATAAAATGATTACAAGTACTTTCTCACATACAGCGAGATATATTGAGTATGTTTCTTTGCTAACATTCCATGATTAGATGAGTAGATTGTAAAAACCAAAGTCACGGGTAATATTTATAGTATACAGTATCAATAGATCTACAAGAGAAAGTATATAACCGATTCCAGACCAATCCCTCAGAGAGCATTTGTAAGTCAAGGCAGGAAATTGCGTTGAAAAGTAATATTGTGCCATTCACAGCACTGTGACAGTGGTAATGAAGAAAAAGTAACAAAGCCTCAAAATATTCAATTCTTCAGTAATACTGAGATTTTTTAAAGTTAAGAAGTACAGAATAATTCAGTTAAAGAAGCAACTTAGAGATATATAAAAGGAATCAAAATTGCATAAAGAGCCATTAGTACTAGAGCTGATTTTAGAAGTAAACAAAATGAAAAATAAAAGCATAGTGCTGAGCTCTAAATGCCCCCTCCCCTAACTCCTGTGTTAAAGCCTAACCTGGAATGTGATGGTGTTAGGTGGTGAGGTCTTTAGGAAGTGATTATGCTAGTGGGCATAGCCTTCATGAATGGGGTTAGTGTCTTTATAAAAGATATCTCAAATGGCTGGCTATGCTCTCCACCTGGTAAGGACACAGCCAGAAGATGCCAACAGTAAACCAGAAAGCAAGCCTTTAGTGACTCTGGATCTGCAGGCATCATGGACTTTTGCCTCCAGAACTGTGAGAAATAAATTTCTGTGCCTTAGAAACCAGCAGTCTAAGATATTCTGTTACTGCAACCATTAGTAAACTTGGCTGAGACCCAAGGGAAAGAGAGTTAGATCTTTGAAAGTGGATTGATCTCCTAAACTGATTAATACTTCTTGGATTAATCTGATCGATTCCAGCTAGAGAGATGACATTTACGTGGACAGTTTGTTAGTTGTCATAGCAGTAAGTTCTATAGCATTAAAACAGGGTCTAAGTAATAAATTTAGGGCTTTTTAAAGGAATAGACATTTGTGTTGTAATGTTGACTAAAGGTATTCAAAATATATCATTTGATGCTTTTTTATTTTCCACAAGTGATGTGAGTCCTTTAAAATAGTAAGAACTTGAAATGAAACAAGTCAAGAAAAAGGTATGTTATGTTTAAGGAAATACTTCATACCGTGATGCACAAGTAGGGAGGATATAAATCTTGCTCAATACAACCACTGTTCCAGAATAGGGGAGTTTCCAAGCACAGAGGGAAGTATAGTCAAAATATGGCTATAACTATCTATGATGGAAAAGATACAGTTGCCTCATGGAAAAATGTTGTAGGTAACAGCTGATCAAATTCCAAGATCAGCAGTTTGAGGTTTTTGGAAATATAGAGAAATGTGATTGACACTAAAAAAATATAGAGAAATGTGATTGACACTAAAAAAAAGAGAGGTTGGGAAAATATAACATTAAGGCACTGGGTGATTACTGTACCAAACAGGAAGATAGGTGCCAAAGGAACCTAACGGCATGAGCTAGAGCAGCTGGTGGAATTTCCTGAAGAAGCAGAACTTCAAATGGAAACACGCAGAAGGGCAGCACAGGAGAACAACGAATGATTATCAGTCTGTTTTCTGCTGCTATAGCAAAATCCCAAGGCTGAATATATACTTTGTAACTAAAACAGGTTTATTTAGCTCCCGGATTTGGAGGTTCCAGGCAGGAAGTCTGTCCTGCTCTGCTCTGGTGAGGGTCTTGTTGGCTGTGTCATGTCACGGCAAATGGCAAATGGCTGGAGTGTGGGTGATAGTGAGAGAGGAAGCAGAGAGCAGGAAGGGGTTAGTTAGGCTTGTGGTTTTGTCACAACTTGCTCTCTCAAGAACCAGGGCCCTACAGAAGCGACCAAAATCCCTTCCAAGGGCAGTGTTCCCAGTGAACCAGTCATTTCTCACAGGATTCTACCTCTGTAGATTCCACCAGCGTTTAATACACTGAGCACCCAGCTCCCAACACATAGCCTTTGGAGTGTACCCTCAAACCACAACTACAGCCTCGACCTTACACAATTTAAGTGTTTAAAAATTATTTTTGCCAACCCAGGGTATTTTTTTCCCTTATAACATCTATGCCCATGAGTATCTGCAAGGAATTTTGAGTTATTGGAAAAACAGTGCAAGAACATTAGTAAATGCTATTCATGGATTATTGTTGTTTTATAAACTTGTTCTCTTCTCTAAGAGTATAAACTTGTTCTCTTCTCTAACAGTACTAAGAGAAATTCTTAGTGAGAATGAGAGATCATTTTGAAACAAAATAATTGAGAGGTAAGAAGGTTGTAAATTTGGCAAGTTGAATTTTTCTTATGCATAGTTGGGGGATTAAGTAGTTTTATTTAGTGTGACTCTTGATGCTAAAGGAATATGACTCTGAACTGACCATACCTTTTCTTTTCAGGTCTGGGCCATACAGTAAATTGCCCCTCAGGACATGGGTCACTAATTTGGTGGATGTGCAGTTTTTGTAGACTGTGAAAGGCAATAGTAATCTTGGTGTTTTACTACAGGTGTCACTGTGTTTCTTCCCTCGCTTTCATTGTGTTACTTATTGTATGTATCGACATGGTGAAGGTAATGTTCTTGTGTCCACTGATGTGCAAGATGTAGGATGCAATTGATAATATCGTTGTGGGACACTGTCATCCTCTATTCCCATACGCTTCATGTCCATAAATCTGCATGCTGTACTTTTTATTTCAGTGACATTTAACAAAGTCATGGCTACGGAGGAAATTAAACTTACAAAGAATGTGCACAGTGAGGCTGTGAGTGCCGATGTTTCAGGTATGGTTTAAAGTGGCTGTTGTGAGTTGCAAATTAAAGAGACAAAAGCCATCTTTTTCCTGTTGTTTTTAGTATACAAAAATACCTGGATGTACCCTCAAATAACTTGTGCAATAACCTCATGCATCTAGGAGCAGCAAAGCACACAGACATAAACAGAGCTAAAACAGCTAAAGCAGATGCCAGTCCCGTGCTGCACTAAACTCCTGGGGGAGCTCTTTGGTCTCAGCATCTAGTGATTCTGTCTTTACACAAAATTCTACCAAGCTTCATTAGCAAATTTTCCATCTCACAAGCACAAGAAACAATAAAATTTAAAAAGTGAAGCACTGGTGAGACTCAGACTCACCAACCTAGTAAAAAAATGAGTTGAAATATGAAAGAAAGAAGCCGGGCGTGGTGCCACATGCCTGTAATCCCAGCACTTGGGAGGCAGAGGCAGGAGGATTGTTGCAAGTTTGAGACCAGCCTGGGCTATAAAGTGAGTTCAAGACCAGCCTGAACTATATGGTGAAACCCTGTCTCAAAAAGCCACAAAAAAAAAAAAAAAAAAAAAAAGAAAAGAAAAGAAAAGAAAAGAAAGAAAAAGAAAAAAGAAAGAAAAGAAATATGAAAGAAAAGAGAACACATTTTTAAATAGGCATAATGTTTTACGGCAGAAGGGCCATTGAGACTGTACTTGTATATTTCAGTTTCTCAAGATATTTTATTGCATCTAAATGTAACAGTGTTGGTCCTGAGACATTAAGTACAGTAGTCTATGTAATGTATAATCTTCTAAATAGAGAAATTTCCATTTCAAATACTCTAGCTTTTGAAACAAATTGATACCAGGGAGGATAACATTGAATTAACCTTATTCTTTACTAATACCAGGTAACTAAAAACTATCCTCATGCAATGCCCTGAGTAGGTATTACAGTACATCTGTTTGTATTAGTAGTGACCAGAATATTTTGAGGCCGAGCCCAGAGGATCACCGCTAGTTCAAGGTCAGCCTGGACTCCAAAATGAGTTCAAGGCCAGCCTGAACTGCGTAATGAGACCCTGTCTCAAAACCAGAAAACAAACAAAAAAGAAAGAATGAAAGAAAGAAAGGAAACAAAAATACCGTTAAGAAAGTAGAAATCAAAATTCGGATGAAGGGAGCTGGGAAAACACTCTCTGTAATACTCACACTAAACTTTGCTCCCCGCTCCTCCAGCCCTGTATGACTTTTCAGTGAGTTTGTGAACACCAGGCCCCAGTGCAGTTTTCTGCGACTCAGACAGTGGAGCTTCTATCCCATCCCTCAGGAGGTTACAAAGCCTGTTAAATGTCTTCATTTACTTATTGTAGACAGTGATTTTGACTTTGAAAAAGTATTTTATTTTTCATTGTATGACTCCTTTTTTTTTCCTGTACTGGAAATTGAACTCAGGACCTTGCAAACCTTGCGTTTGCAAGGCAGGTACTGTGCCGCTGGGCTATAGCCCCAGGCTGTGTGACTCCATTGGTGATGTGTGTCTTATATTTCCCCTTTGGAAATCACAGATTTACTTTGCTGTAAATCTGATTCCTCTGGGCCATTCTACAGTGATTCATTATTTGGGGGTATAAGAGAGTTGATTTCTCAAGCATTCCTTATTTAAATCCCAAATAAATCTTGTTTTACTTTTAAAGAGCATACACTAAATTGCCATCATTAAGCTGTCGTTTCAAGAAACTGCAGCGCATTGGCCACAAACTTGAAAGAGAGGAGCAGGCGGCTGCTCCTGAGGAATGTCTGTGACCAGCAGCCTCTGACACTGGAGGTTGACTTTTGCACTGAATCAGGGAAGAAGCAGACCCATAATGATCTCATTCCACCCTTCTATAATATAGTAGTGTTCTTCCATTTATCTGTTCCCCTGGATCGGGTGGCGGATATTTTCTAACAAAGAAATAGGAGGAAATGTAGGGGGGAAAATAGGAAATCAACGGTGAACTGCTTAGTACCTGTGGAGGAGCAGACATACATAAAACTTCCCCCAGAAGAGCTCTTGTGCTATATTTATGAGTTATTTTTATTACTTATTGTGTTCTAGATATTCTGTTATTGCCATGTCCTCTTAGTATACATAGGATGGAAAAAAAATTTTTGTTTAGTCCTCATGCCGAGTTTTTAAGCTGTAAAACAACAAACAATTTAGGCCCTTAAAGTTGAAGGGAAAAATAATTGCCATAGAAAAAAAAACTATACGTTTCAAAATGATATCAAAGTATTAAGCATGGGGTGCTAAATTTTTCTTTTGGTGGTTCAGATTGGGTAAAATCTGGGCAGTCATAAATTGATTAGTATTCAGTAGAAATTTTCCTCTGGTTTTCATTCATCAGGGAACTTGGTATTTTATCAGTCTCCTGGTTTTTGTTTGTATTTTGGTGCATTCCTTTTTACCACCATTGGGACGGAGCAGCACTTTGAAAGCAGTCTGTCCCATATCTTGTCACACACGTAACAGCAAAGCCACTCCTAAAAAAGGTTGTCTCGGGTAAGAGTCTTCTCATTTTTACTGCCATGGTAAGATGAACAGAAAAACAACCACTTGAATGAGATGCAGCCTACCAGAGCCAAACCAAACCAAACCAAACCAAACCAAAACAAAACAAAACAAAACAAAACAAAAACAAAAATTGTTAATGTACCAAACCAAGAAAGGAAAAATATAAGAAGTACTGGAATTTGGTGAAAAATATTGTGTAAAACAGACTACTGACTTCAATTTGCAGACTTTTGGTTATAATGGTAATGATAGCCTAATAGCACCGTTTTCATGGTTTGAGCATTAAGTTAATGTAGGTTTGAGAAACAGGCTTCCTTAGAACCTTTCTCTATGCTCTTCTTTAGTTTGAAGCCTTAAGCGATATTGGTATGATTCATGCTTCACTCCCTAAGAACTTCCCCAAAAGAAACAAATAAACCAACAGAACAAAACAACACCAGGAAGTCTTGCCAGAGAGTTTTCTCTTCCCTGAGCTACTAAGGATGGATCTCACACTTCTCAAAGTTAAACTTCTGGCATGTAGGACCCCAAGATGGGGATATGTCTCTTTCCATGAACCATGTCACCATAATTCAAGAAATCTTTATTTGTTACAGTTTTTATTGTTTCTTTTCAAAGAATGGAAATTTTAAAACACGCAGAAGTCTCTTTTTAGCAAACTCATTACAGTAAGAGAATTTCATATTTATCATGGCGATTACTCTGGCTTCCTTTTTTATATCTTAAAGGTAGTATTTGTGACAAGTTCTCCCTTTCTTTGTGCCTGGACATTCAAATAAAAAGTTCTAATAGATAGCCAGAGAGCTCTTGTCCATTATATTATGCTTGATGAATGGAATTAATTTATTCTCTGTGGCTTTTTAATTAACTTAGAACTTAGTTTTTATATAAAATAATTCAACACAATGAAATCTTCATTAATCATCAGCTGAGAACTCAGAAGCTGAACCAGAAGAGGAAGCAAGGAATGAGTATCTTTAATGATACTTTCTCTGCCAGGATTAACACTCCCAATAAACACATCGGGAACATAGGTCACTACACACAGACTGTAAATTGCTTCGGGTGAAAACCACCCAGAAGTTGTCAGATATGCTGATCAGTGATTTTGGTGATACTTGAAGTAATCACCAGATTACTCATCAGGAATCACTGCCAAATACAGGAGCCAGAAAGAAGCTTCTGCTATAGCATTTAGATATTCTACTACCTTCTAGAATTTTTAATATGAAATTGATGCAACATTAAAACATTTACAGTTTTTTTAAGTAGTATTTTTAAAGCCACTTTTTGGCAGCAAAATTAAGCTCCTATACACCACCTCTCTGCATAGAGTAGTGTTTCAGCTATTAAAATTCACTTTAAAAAAAAACAGCCTTAGAACTGGGCTCAGTGGTATGTGCCTATAATCCCAGCTACTAAGAAGGCTGAGGCAGGAAGATTGCTTGAGCCCAGAAGTTAGTCTGGGTAACAGAGAAGTTCTGTCTCTTTAAAAAAGTTTTATTGGGCCAAGGATATAGCTTAGCAGCAGAAGCACTTGCCTGGCAAGGGCAAGATCCTGAGTTTGATTCTCAGAACAAAAAAAAGTTTTATTGAGACATATGTATTATAAGATTCACCCTTTTAAGGTGTAGAATGTAGTATTTTTATTATACTCTCAATGGAGGAAACATTATTGCTAATTTTATAATTAAAATTTATTTTTAAATGAAATTAAAATAACATTTAGAGAGTTTAAACAAAAGGCATAAAACACTTCATTTAAACC
The DNA here is from genome assembly GCA_004027295.1 of Dolichotis patagonum. Taxonomy (NCBI): domain Eukaryota; kingdom Metazoa; phylum Chordata; class Mammalia; order Rodentia; family Caviidae; genus Dolichotis; species Dolichotis patagonum. Next base: position 10,028 of record PVJX010016825.1, read on the forward strand.
AAACTGTTGTCATTTGGGAGGGTATACTTTATTTTAGTTTTATACAAACATCCAGATATTTTTATATGGACTAATGAGTGTGTAATGATTTTTAAAGTTTCTTGTGAGAATAGATGGCTCTGTCTCTCAAAGGCTGTTCACTGTGTGCTGAAGTGTGCTGTGCTTCTCACGGATGTGTGTCTACGCATGAAATTATCCATGAAGTTATGAGGGAAATAACTTCCTGGTTGTAGATGTGGTGGTGTGATGCTTTCCGCTATACCATCTTTGTATTAGAACTTTCCACTACACTGGGAAGCTTCAAACTCTTGCTCGCTTATAGCTCACAGACACCTGCCCTCTATTCCTGTGTGCAAGGATGTGGCAACAGTCAAAGGATAATCAATAAAACTGGCATGTCCTGGTTGGTGCCAGGCCCTCACAATAAGAGCACGGTGAAGCAGTGATGTCCACTAGCACGGCTGGGGCACCGAGCAGTACGTAACCAGGGGTGAACGGCAAAAGAGAAAGATGAGCAATGGTTAAAGGGGCAGTGCACATGAATACATTTACAGAAACTTCACACTTGGCCAGAATATATTTTGAAAGTTGCTTAGGTGATGCAAATGAAAACCTTTTTTTTTTTTACCCCCAAGAATCAGTTTGGAACAATTTAAAAAATTGATAATGTGAAGTGCAGTAAAGGACTTGGGAAAGTGAGTATTCATACATGAGGAGAGTGTAACTGATCAGCTTCTTAAGAGACTAATTTGATAGCATTTGTTAAGATTTAACATTTCTATTCTGTATTTTAAGAGTAACAATCTTACAAATTTTGCAGAAGTAAGAGCATATATAACAGCGCATGTTTCCAGTTGAAGGCAGTGGAACACATACCTGTCTTCCCAGCTATTTGGGAGCCTGAAGCAGGAGTTAAAGCCAACCTGGGCAATTTGGTGAGACCTTGTTTCAAGAAATAACAATAGAAACATGTACAGTAGTCTTCACTGAGGCCATATTTGCAATGGCAAGAAATTGGAAACAACCAAATTTTTAGCTATTAGCTAAATAAATCATGATATAGACAGTAAGAGGGCTAAGGTACCAGTATATGCACTGCTCAGTGTGCATGTATATGATTTACTTTTATGCAAAGAAGTAGAAACTATAGTTCTCCTTTGCCTTTTTTTTTTTTTTTGAGACAGTGTCTCACTATGTAGCCCAGGCTGGCTTCAAACGCACAGCAATCCTCCTGTCTCAGCCTCCTGAGTGCTGGGATTACAGGTGTGCACCTCCATGCTCAGCCTCTCCTATTTCTAAAAGATATGTTTGTAGAGAAGATGTGTTTGTGTATCAGTCTGTTTATGTTTAGGTGAAACAAATAGGGTATATTTTACTTTTTATTTTATATATAATTTTTGAAGTGATTGGATTATGAGTGATTTTTATTTGTGGGTTTTTTTTCTGTTTTTCAAGCTCTACATTTAAAAGATTCAGTGACATTCTTAAGGCTTTCAAATATGAAAGGCTGCAGTAATTTCAGTTGGACTATCAAAGTATTGCCAAATAAAAATCCTTAAGGAATCAGTTTTAATGAATTGGTTAATTTCTAATTAGTCTATCCGCAGTTTATATGGAAAAAGATGTTTCTAAAATATATAGAAATAGCTTTTACTAAGGTTAGATCTTTTGAAATAATTTCTAACCATAAACTATTTTAAAAACAAGTATGAATATAAATGCTTTGAACATAAGTATGAGTATAAGCATGATAGCAAAAACTACCTATGACCCATTACCTAGAGATAATAGTAGGCTGAGTCTCAAAGCCTCATTTATTCTATCAATTTGAAATTTCGAGTAGAGTGTGTTTCACCCTAGTCACTTGTCCCATCGTTGGATTCGTGGGTTTGTGGAATACATACGATAGTTATGCAATTTGCTAATATTTCAGCTTGTGATAAGAACTTTAATAAAAGAGCAGAGTCGAAATGTTGCAATATGAAAGAGGAGATGGAAGGACAGACGAGTATGCTGAATGAACCCTGAAACGTCACATTTTTGCAGAAGCAAGAAGTACCCATGATCAAATCAGCCAGTAGAGCAGTTTCTCTTTGTCTCGCTTTCCTGCTGTCTTGTGCTGGTCGCCCCATAATCAGGACAGGTCTTGTGCACTTGGGCATTGGCGAGTAAGTCTTTACTCAGTGTGTTCACATTGGAGGAAGAGCAGTTGGACCCTGAGTTACTTGCCCTGACCTCGCTCACTTCCCTTTCTGTGACAGACCCTGGTTTGTAAGTCCTTCCTTACCCCCCAACCTCCACACCAAGTAGCTCCTAACTTCTCTGCATGTGTCATCCTAAATGTCAGAAGCAACCACATCATCTGTGGGTTCCAGGGCAAAATGAAAGTGAATATTTTTAAAAAGGTATTAAGAATTTAAGGCAACTGGCAGGTGTGGAGGTTCACATCTGTAATTCCAGCACTTTGGAGGCTGAGTCAGGAGGATTGCTGCGAGTTTAAAGCCAGCCTGGGGTACAAAGTGACTTAAAGGCCAGCTGGAACCAGTAGTGAAACCTTGCCTCAAAAAGACAAAAAAAAAAAAAAAAATTAAGGTGAAAGCAAAGCATTAAAACAAGTGCAGGGCCCTGGGAAACTACTTAGGTTGCATTTCTGACAACAAACCTAGTTCTTTCCCCTCTCAGCCTCACCTCCCGACTGGAAGTATTATACCCATTACCAAAAATGGACACACAGATAGCAACCCTAGTCATCTGCCTGCTTTTCCTTTGGAATTCATCTAGTCCTAACCTCTGTAGTGGCCAGTGGCCAGTAGATTAGAAATCCTAGCTACAAAACTTCCTTTTCACAATGAGGAAAAGCTGATCTCCCTGGTCAGAGGCAGTCCTGGGGCCCGAGACTTGCAGCCTTGTGCATGGTCAGGAAAGACTGCCCTTCCAGCGCTTGGACACAGTCCTTGGCAGGCAGAGGCAGGCTGGCACTTGGTGTGAGTGGCAGCAAGCTGCATTTCACTACATCAGTGGAGTTCTTGGCCAGGTGTCCTTATGCAGGGAACAGGCTGGGAACATAGAGCCATGGTTGGAGAATGCCCAGCTGGTCCCTTGCAGGTTAGAAGATTGCTGGGCTGGGATGTCCTTTTCCCATGTGACAATCCGATACCTTGATGTGTGTCCATGAGTACCTAGGCTTCTCTGGTTTGCATCCTATGCTATGTATCCTTGCCCTTTTTTTTTTATCAGTAGTTGGCTCATATATTTTATATTTCCTTACTTTGTGTATCAGGGTTTACTAGAGAAACAGATACAATACAAGATATACAACTGTGTAAGAAATTACAAGATTGGCTTACAAAGGTCAGCCACAAAGTTGAATAAAGGAGCGTGCAGAGGGTGTCTGCACTCTAGAGGTTGAAGGGGCCAGCCCAAGGGCTGGAGCTTACTGCAGTGTCCCGTGCAAGTCCGCATCAGGAGGCCTATGGGTCTGCAACACTGAGGAATCTATGATGGAAGGCTGCAGAGTCTACCAGGAAGGCTGAAGAGTCCAGGCAGGAGCCAAACAGTCTGTGCCAGAAGCCAAAAGACCACTTCCAAGCTGAAGCTTCCAAGTAGCTCCTCCAGAAGCAGCGATCAGTCCCTCCTCGTTTGCCTTTTAAATTTATGCAGGCAGCTCCCTGGGGTGGGTGTACCACTCACACCACCTGCCTGCCCTCCTCTTGCACAGGATGAGGAAGTTACAAACTAGGGACTCTAGCCCCCTGCTGAATCACTTAAAGTTCAGACCTTCTCAAATTGACACAGTGAACAATATCCTAGAATGGTAACTGCTTGTCCTCTACACCCCAGGATGTGGAGCTGCTGAATCACTTAGTTAAGCTTCTAGACTTCTCAAGTGGACACAGTGTATAAACCATAACACCTTGTGCCTATAAATTGCTGGTTATCTAGACTACATGATGCTGATGCCAAGCTTGGCTGAATGAGCTCTTAATATCAGGCAAGCGGATCCTTTAGACTCCTGAACCTTTCTGTTCTAGGTTGGTGGGGCTTTAGATCTTTAGATCTCACTCTTAGCATGATACATGTTTCAACAAAGGAAATAATTTAATAAAATTAAAAAGCAAAGTGTATCATCATATCCTTTACAGCCTTGAGCCAGATATGGTGGCACACACTTGTAATTCTAGCTACCTGGGAGGCTAAGACTGGAGGATCATAAGTTCAAGACTACCCAAGGCAACTTAACAATACCCTGCCTCAAAACAAAACTTTTAAAAGGGCTGGGGGTGTAGCTCAGTGGCAGAGCATAAACCTGACATGCATGAAGCCCTGGGTTCCCCCCCGCTAATACCAGAAGAAAGTAATGTTTATAGTCTTTTGTAATTTCCGGCTAGCTTTAGAGTGAGTCAAGGAACGGTGGGGATTGGGGCAAGGGAAAAAAAGAGCAAGGAAACTCATTCTTAAAACGATTTTTTAAAAAAGGACCTGACATTGAAAATTAAAAGACATCAGGTTTTATTCCTTGACCATACCCACCAAAAGTAAATAATGTCCCCACCCAGAAAGAGTGATGGAAGATAGAATTCTTTCATGTCAGCCTTTAACCGCTTGCATGTAGTTCTACTGTGAATTATGTAAAAGTAGCACAGGGATTTGCCAATGTCTTGCAAAACCATCTAGTCCTGTACCCAGACTACAGAAAGCCAAAGGAATGGATTGACCAGAAGAGTGACTGTACTTAAAATAGCCCTGGTTTAACCCATCACTCAGGCCCCATGAACTTTTCTAAACTCTGTCAGAACTTATTTAAATATTTTGTTTCTGTGCATGTGAGTGTGCATGAATGTGTTTGTGTAACTCACAGTAGAACCATATACAGGGTTTAAAGGGCTGACAGGAACAGAAATCTGTCTCTAATAAGTCTTTCTGGATGTGGATGTTATTTAGTTTGTGTGTGTGTGTGTGTGTGTGTGTGTGTGTGTGTGTGAGAGAGAGAGAGAGAGAGAGAGAGAGAGAGAGAGAGAGTATGTGTGTGTGTGTGTGTGTGTGTTGGGGAAAGGGCTGTTAAAAGTCTAATATCTTGTAGAAAACAGTATTTTATTTACTTATTTGTATCCTCAGATGTGTTTTAGGTTTGTCTGAGATTTCTGATGGCAATATTTCAAGGTTTGTGGTTTGAAACAATTTGTTAGTACTGTGCTTCAGTCTTGCACCTGTGGACTTAGAGATATTATGTATTAACAAATTTAAATGCAGAGATATTATACAATGTATGCATGTGTGCTTGCTTACCTTCTATGTAGATAAATCTAGAATTCATAGGAATATAAGATTCTCACCATTCAATGTATTTATAGCAAACTGAAAGAATATTTTCTTTGATTTTTATTTGGAAACATCCTTCAACTCTTTCCCCCATTGCTTTGTTCCTGCTGAAAAGATTATTTAGTGTAATTAGTGTGGGCTAATTTACCATTTAGGATATAAGCTTGACTGGAAAGGGCTGATACTGAAAATAACAGCATAAATAAGATGACTCAGGGTTGACATGGTGGCCACACTCCAGACAGACATGTGGGACCTATGTTCCTCACCCGCTGGTCCCAAATGTCTGTTCTGAGTAATGGGATGGAGGGGAAGAAACAGTGTCTGCCATTCTTCAAGTACACATCCTGGAAGTCCCCATATCCCTGTATTCCCACATGCCCTAACCAGAACATAGTCATGAACTTTATAACAGGTGCAAGGTATGTAGCCACGGGGCACAGAGTTCAGTACCTTGAACAAAAAGAGCATGGCTATGGGGACAGTGTCAGTCTCTGCCAAACTCATCTTTGCTCATCCCAATTTGATCTCAGAGGACTAAATGATGTATGACATAATTAATAGGAAGTTCGACATAAAATCTGACTTTGTAAATGTCTTCCGTATCACAAATCGGTTTTGATCTTTTGCCCATGACTGTGTTAAGAAGAACTGTGGGATAAGCAGGAAAAGAACAATATGATCAATACATGATACCTGGCCAGGGCACCAGAGAAGAAAATAATGTGATGTAGTTTCTCCTTTGTCCTAACTCAGAGAAGAACTCCCATTAAGTCATAGATTTTCTGGTAGATCACACTGTTAAAGATGTTTTCCTTTTTCCCCAGAGATTCATTTCACTTCAAGCCACCAAGCGACACTGAAATTGGGCGGTGGGGTAGGGTTGGGGATTTGGTGGTGGTGGGGATAAGCTTTGTAGTACGAAGGAAGGTGAGATTGAATGACCTATTGAAATAGCATTTTTAGAGAAAGCTACCAGATGTGGTCACATTTAGGGAAGCAAAGGTGAGAAGCTGACAGATTAGAATCAGGTAATTTTCTGCTTTTCTGGACTTCTAGTCTTAGTCCATACGGGCAGTGACAATAAATACTGTAGACCAGGTATCTTACAACAACAGCAGTCTGCTTCCCACAGTAGGTGTAGGAGGCTAAGAAGTCAAGATGAAGGTGCAGGTGGGCTCAGGGTCTGATGAGGACCCCTTTCCTCACAGAAGTGCCTTTTCTAATTGTAACGTCACATGACAGAAGGGTGAGGGACACTCACTGGCCCTTTCTGTAAGGGCACTAATCTTGTTCCTGAGGGCTCCACCTTTATGACCTAATCACCTCCCGAGGTCCCCAATAATTAGGTACTGCCTAATACCATGATGTAGGGGTTAAGAGGGCAACATACAAATTTTGGGAGTACATAAATGTTTAGTCCACTGTGCTTCTGCATATGGCTCAATTAATAATTTATCACAGTATATAAATTGCCTTGTCTTGCTTCATTTCTCTGTGTGTCTTATATTTTCAACTATTTTATAAACTCCTGAGAAACAAGTCTAAATCAGGCCCTCTCTATGCCCCGACAGTGTCTAGCACAGTGTTTTAGACCTAGAGGTAGAAAATTAAGTATTCGTTACTTAATTGAAACATGGATGTGATACTGTTACTTTTGTTTTTGTGTTTTTGCTCACTGCACAGGCATTACTATCTTCAGTTTATCTTCCTGAGCCTGAGGTTGGAGGGGACTGAGTGGCACCATTCTTCCAGTGGTGCTAAATGCAGTATTGATTAGTACCAGAATTGGCTAACGTAAATGGCATTTGGGGCTGTTCTTCCTCTCTTTTACCTTGTGTCATTCTAGCAGGAGACGTGAGAATGATTTCCAAGTTTCCCAAAAGAGCTGCATGATAAATAACTGCTGGGTCAATTAATATGCTTGTGTAGAGGGAGCCCAGCAAGCAGCAGGCCCAACTGGCCTGATTTTCATTTCTTTGCTCAGCCCTCTGCGGGCCTGCTCTTGCTCTGGGTTCAGTCCCAGCTCCTCCCTTGCTTGTCTGGAGCTTCAGGAGAGTCATGGTGGCCCTGCTGGCCCTCCTTTCCCAGCGCTGAAGGAGAGAGGAGTGGCCATCAGATGGTGGCTTGCCGAACCTCCAACTTCTGGATGGAAGACGCTCTGGAATCACAAAGCAGTATTGTTAGAAAGGGGTTTCTTCCCTTCTCCCTCACCCAGATTTCCTGCTGAGGTAAGTGATGTGGAGTGGGTTTTTTGTCCTTTTTTTTCTTCAGCTTTCAGTTCCTTTTATGTATGTCTGGCTTGTAAATGCAGTGAATAAATGCTATAATTATAATCCTTTTTGACAGCTCTGTAATTTAATTGTAATGCACTCTGGGCATCTTTATAAAACAATAATGTGTATTGAAGAGGCAGCTGTTCCAATCTCATCTGATAAACTGACAGGAATCACATGAAATCACAGTCCCAGAAATTCTGGGTGCTAATAGTCTATTTGAGACCAAATAAATATTATACTCTCTGTGCATGCATATGTGTTGGTGAGCATGTGTTGTGTGTACACATCTGTGTGTGACTACTTTCTATACCTTGGTTTGCAAAAGTGACCGTGCGGTATTTGAAGAGAAGCATTATTTAAGATTGGCCTTTGCAGAAATATGACAATTATTCCAAAGTGGAAAATGCCTTGGATTTATTTTCTGTGGTAAGCTAAGCTATACGTCTCTGTTACCATTTAGAAGTGGGCCTTCTGTTAGGCAGAGCTGATTCCTGGCAGCGCTGGCTGGGGTTTTCTGAACCTCGTTCCCCATCAGGTGGTGCATTTACTAGGGCTTAACTAACACAGTGCCACACACGGGGTGGCTGAAGCCGCAGAAATGCATTGTCTCCTTGCTCTGGCGGCTAGAAGTCTGAAATCAGGTGTCACAGGGCTGGTTCCTCCAGAATGCCATAAGGAAGGATGTTTCAGTCTTCTCTCCCAGCTTTGGTAGCCTCGGGTGTTCCTTGGCTTGTGCGTGATGTTGTCCTTGCGTCTTTGTCTTTTTCTATATGTGTCTGTGTCCAAATTTCCTCTTTTTCCAAGGACATCAGTCCTATTGGACTACAGCACAGCTTAATGACCACATTTTAGTTTGATGACCTCTGTAAAGACCCTATCTCTAAATGAGATCACATTCTGAGGTGCTAGGTATTAGGAGTTCAACTAATCATATGGGGGGGAGGCATGAATTAAACCAAACTGTTGTCTACTTGAGTATGTAGGAATTTTCTTCTTATAGCACACAGAAATAATTTGTGCCCCACAAGACATTTGGGTGAATGCAGGAAGAATCTCACAAGAATTATTTATTTTATAATGATACTTGTTTTTTTTCATTTATTTTGAGCTATAACACAGGGCAGTAAAATCTACCATCTTTCCTGGTATTTGGCCAAGTAGTTGCAGCGGAGTCTTGTCTGCCTTCTGACCTTGATTGGCCTGAATACAGCTTCCTGAATGTGAGATGTTATGAAAGCATCAGTAGTGGGTCACAGAACCTTCTGAGGGCAGGTGAATTGATGAGGGACTCTTCCAACTGGAAATGAGTAAGATGGATCTCGCTTCCACCTGTACTCCCTATGGTGAGAGAGAATTTGAAGATAATTCAAGAAGATGCTCCTGATAGCAGGAAACCTCTTCTTTTGAGGATCCTAAAGACCATATCACAGCTTCTTACAAAACAAATTTGAAAATGGCTTTTCCAAGACTAAGGAAATAATATGAAAGGAATAGAGATGATGGAAGTAAGAGTAAAGTAGATTTTAGGAAAACAAGCTCTTTTCAAGGATCTGCAGTCAACTGATGGAATCCTGGACACAGATTCCTCTTGTGTTTACTAAGTTCAGTGTAACACTGGCTCATTAGATGATCACTCCCTATCTTCCAACTTAAAGTCCTGTGATCCCAGTATTACTAGTATACAGACATAGTTAGCTATAGTGATTTAGGTCAGTGCTTCAATGTAAAAAGTCATAAAAGGTTTAGGGTAAGAGATTTAAGCCAGTCTGTGGAAACATAAATGGCCATTTGGAGCATTGAGGTCTGCAATGTGCTGTCAACTGCAGGGAAGTAATATGAGGAAACTAAATGAGGATATTTGTTAAAATACAAGAAAGGAGATAAGAAGATTGTATTTAAGTGAAAGAAGGAAAAGTCCTGAGAAGCTCACAGCAGTGGAGGCAGCTCCCTGACGTGGAGGGCCAGTTACAGGAGCTTCTGCCCTCCTTCCATGCTGTGTTTGCCTCTCTGGTCAAGTGTATTTCTGCAGAAAAACACTTTCTCAATAATGCCAAATACATTCCCTAAACATACAAGAACCAGATGAGTAAACAGGTCCTTTGCTTTCTGGGAGACCTAATTGGGAAGACGTCAGTCTTTGCTCTCCTGACTGACTCTTGGTTTCCATAAACAAGCTCTTCGAGCTTCACTGTGCTTGCTGAGCACTGAGACAAGGGTATCAGCTGGCAAATGCCCAGGAGAACTCAGCCCTGTTTGAAGGAGGCCCAGAGTGTGCTGCGCCTGGTGGGAGGGGCTCCACTGCAGCCCTTGATGTGCAGAGTGGATAATACAGGGGTTGATTCCACTTTGACTGAAAGTAAGCCAATAAATTCATTTCAATGGACTGGTAAATTTTTTTGAAGCCTGTTTGTTGCTATTCTTTCTGGAATCCCATTCTTTGAACTTAGACTCTTGGGAGAAAGACTGGCTTGGGTGTAAAGCATAATTATTCATTGATTAAATATTGATGAGAGCAGATAAGAGTGTGGTACTATGACATGGATTATGTTTTAGGTCTGACAAAGGACTCCATGCACATAATGGAAGGAGTTCTGCTTGTGGAAGATGAGGCAGGCTTTTGAAAAGATGGAGTATTGTAGTTGGAAATTGAAGATTAGGCAGAAAGTAGAAGCTCCCTAAACAGGAGAAGGAAAAGAGGTTCTGGAAACAGAGATAAACATGACAGAGAAGAAAAAAAATATGCTAGGTGTCTTGAGACTCCCACCACTAACCCAGTTTGCTTGAAGTTTAGGATTTGTCATGAGGGGTGATAGGTTGGACCCCTGGAAAGCAGTAGATCATGGCTAAAGTACAAAAGATATTGATTGGCAGTGCTAGGGGGTAAGAGGGATCCTGTAGGTAAGAGGAAGACACTGAACGCTTCTAAGCATGATCAGATCTGCTTTTTGGAATGACCACCCCAACAGCCACATGGGGCGTGGATGTGTCTTTGTATCACTAAATCCAGAGGCACTTACTCTCCCTCGCCTTCCATCTCTCCCTCCTTCCCCCTCTCCATCCTCCCTTTCCTTTCTTCCTTTTTTTTTTTTTTTTTTAGAGCACTGTTTGTTCTGTTGAGCCTCCCACAGTGGATTTGGCTGCAGTGTAGTTTATATCCTTCTCTACCCTCTATATTTTCTGTAAATTGATAGAAATAGAGATGCTATCAGACTTAGATTACATTTTTTAAAAAGACTACTTCATAGGTGGTATGTTCTTCCAATAGGGGGCAGATAATATCAAGTTGCCTCAGTTTTTGGTAACTTCTACTATTGTATGGTTTCATGTTTAGCATATTAATTTTGCTCCATTTGAGGATAGTTTATTCTAGTTTGTTTCCAACTTTATCTTTTCCCAGTTGGCTATCTAACTCTCCCAACAACATTTATTGAATGGTTTTTCTCCACTGATGCAAAATGCCATTTTAATCATATATTAAATTACTGAAAGTATTTGGTTTATTTTCTGGATTTTCTATTCTGTTCTGTTATCTATCTATATACTCATATGATTGTTTTGTACAGGTCTATAAAGCACCTTACTATGTACCAGGACTGGTTTCCCCTTATTACTCTCCTTTTTCTCAACCTTCCTCATTATTCTTTTTTGTTCGAATTGCATTTGACTTTTGGGTTAAGAAAAATGACATCTTTATGATACCAGGCTTTTCTTTCCAAGACCTGCTATGCTTTTTCACTAGCATTTGTCTGCCCTTTAAAAGTGTTTTATAGTTTTCTTCACCTACTTCCTTCACATTCCTGTTAAGTTTATTCCTAGGTATTTTATTGTATTGGCTGCTATTATACTTGAGGTTTTTCCGTCTATTATGTCTTCTTTTTGTTTTTTATGAAAGATAGTGACTCAGACTTACTAAACTCTTTTATAGCTTTTCAGTTGACACTTTTGGGTTTTTCATTACTTCATGTAGTGATGGCTTCACTTATTTTGTTCTAGTCTTTTGTTCACCTAATTTCTTTCTGTTTTGTTGGCTAAACCTTCTACTTAATCCTGATTCAAATGTGTTTCTTCTTCCATTGCTAGTTGTAGTTTCTCACTGATCCACTTTTGGCTTAAACCCAGGTCACTACACAGGTAATCTAAGGGAGCTCAGAGCCAGCTGCCCTCAGGTGGCGCCAGATCTGGGCAGCAGAAAGTACAGTCCTTAGGCCAGGCCCCTCAGGCTTCCCCTGAAGTTCCTCACAACTTATTCTTGTAGCTAACTAGCTCTTCATTTGTGATCTTCTTACAGCATGATGAGACATCTTGGGTAAATATTTCTCTTCCGTGTCTTCCTCATTTTTATCTTATCTTTTTAAATTAATTAAATAACATGGTGTTATCTTAGAAGTAAGTAGCTGCTCAAGTCACAAAATCAAAGCATAAAAGGTGGACAATATGTAATTTATCAACTAATGATTTCTTACTGTTTTTTTTTTGAAATTCTGTATTATTTCTACCCTTTTTTCTGTTTTGCTTTTTTTCTCTAAATACAAAAAGTAAATTAATTAAATAATCAATTAATTAATTGAGATGATGTCTTTCTGTGTTGTCCAGGCTGGTCTTGAACTCTTGGGTTTGAGTGGTCTCTCGCCTTAGTCTCCTGAGCATTTGGAACTACAAATGCATGCTTCCTACAACTCTTGTTTATCTTTCCTATTACCACCATCTCCCTCTGGTTCCCTGAACCCATTTCTTCTTACCTGTCTTGTTTATTTCTGTCTTCTATTTCACTTTGTCCACGTGACTTTTTTCTTTGTATTATATTTGATGTTTGTGTCTTAGGAATTGTTACTTTCTTCTTTTAATGGGAAAAAAGTCTCACAGTTTGATTAATGCTTAATTCGATAGCAATATTTAGGGCTTTCTTTCAGTCTGTCATGTGACAGTGAAGCAGGATGACAAGTTAGAGCAGCAGCAGCATATCAGGTCTACCTGAGATTGTCTTGGACCTTTAGAAGTACTTGAAGAGCAGGAGTTTAGTTGTTGTAAAACCAGTCTGTGAAATGTTACTGAATAATACAAGGAAATGTCTGTTTTCACATGTAACTAACTTTTGGAAGCCACCTCTCAACACCGCCGTAAGGTCGAATCCTGAGTGTGGGAAGCAAGTGCTATGAATGCTCATAAACTCTCTCCTTATCCCTTTAGATATTGTTCAGGATTATTGGAAAATACAATGAATGTATAAGCAGAGCCCTGAAAGTGAAATTTTGGGCTTTATAAAATAGCATTCGATGAGCTGAAGAGCAGCGCACGAAGCTCTAAGAAGCAGGTCTGTCTCTTCCACATGGAATCTTCTTAGGTTTTCTATCTAGGTTGGATTCCTATATATTTTAAGAGCAGATGCCATTATTGATGACCTGTAATGACTAATAATCATTGAGATTAAGCCTGTTTTGGGCCCAGGGGAGGAATGTTGTCAATATTTGATGATTTGGTGAACTAAAATGGTCCAAACCATCCCACCACACGGACACTTTGTGGTGGGGAGGTGTCTAGGAATTTTGACATGAGCTTGATGGCTGATTTAGATCACTTTTCAGTCCTGGTGTCCTGCTGCAGAATGACTGCTGAGAGTGAGAGGAAAAATGCAAATACGTATGAGAGCTGTAAAATCTGTTTTCTCAGCTCCTCTATGTTGCCTCAATTAACCTCCAACCCTTAGTGGCTCCAGAAATCTATAGTGCAATGAGTTTTATTATGATGATTCTGAGTCAGCAGAAAAAGGTAAAATTATGCTCAATATGTTCTGTGTATAAGAGAAAATTTACAAAATCCACTTAAGAAAGGATTCTATTAAAAATAATAACCATAGGGGCTGGGGATTTAGCTCAGTGGCATAAGTGCCTGCCTGGCAAGCACAAGGTTGTGAGTTCGATCCCAGGTACCAAAATAATAATAATAATAATAATAATAATAATAATAACAATAATGGGATCTTTATACTTTTATTAACTTAAAATCTGATACTTCTAAGGCTGGGGATGTAGCTCAGTGGTGGAGAGCTTGAATGGCATGCTGGAGGCTCTGGGTTCAATCCCTCGTACTGCCAAAATCAAACCAAAAAGACCCAGTTCTCCTTCTTCCTTCCTGATCAGTTAGGTAAATTGTTGCTGTGACTTTTTGACAACTGTGTGAGCAACTCATTCCCTTTTTTTTCCATCTCATTTCTTTTGAACATAAGAATTAGGTAATAATCATATCCAAATGCTGGAAAAATTCAGACCCATGTCACATTGTGGGTAAAGCAATCTCAGCTTCTCAAATAGACACGTAGGACAGAATGGCTCAGTGATAAGGTCATAAACTCAAGTGCGGTGCTGTCAGTAACGCGAGGAAACTTTCTGAACTTTCTGGGGCTACTGACAGTTTCTGGAGTTCCCTTGCCAAAAATCAGTGTGTGCTCTCCTAATAAAAAGCAGGACTAGATTTTAGAGCAGAGGCCGGCCCACTTTTGAAGGGCCAGGTTTCAGCCTCTGGGAGCCTCGGGGACTTGGCTGCTACTATTCCACCCCAGCTTTGCAGTGCGAAAATAGTGAGTCAGTGCGTAAACAAGCTGACTGTCCATGTTCCAATAAAATGTCTTTTTTTTTTTTTTTTTACAAAAACAAATGTGGGCTAGGTGTTTTAGAGAGTTGTGTAGATTTTTGAAAGAAGTGCTGTTTCTGTGATCAGCAGTAGGAGTGCTAGATCTCATACATACAAACCACCTTTCAAAAGGTAATTCTTCTAGGCTATAATGCACCAGTGGTCTGCCTGGTCTCCTCTTTTTCTGTTTTTTCCTTACCTGTCCACTCTCTGTCTCTTAGGAGCTACTTCCTTCTGCCTATAGTTCAGCCCTGGCCCAGTATTGAAGCTAATTTCCTGCATTAAGCAGGCATATAAGGACAGCCTTGCCGTCTGCTCTGCTCTCACTCTATCCAGTCTCAGGTCTGGGCTGCTGTCTCATCTGCCTTACAGCCCTAATGGTTTCTCACTTCTCCTAAGACTGAAATTCTGCCTTCTCTGCCTCCTTCAAGACATTTCAGTGACTGGATTCTCACAGAGTGCTGGACTCTGCATTACAAACCTAAGTAAATTATTCCCACTTTTGTTGCAGAATCTCTGTGAGAGACTCTGGTATATGTTCATGAGTGAAGGAATCTGATACCACCCTCTACCAGAAAAAGAAAAATCTGGTCTTCCAACAGAAACAAGACTTCAAACTGTAAACACTTAAACATTGCAGAATTTAAGTAATATAATTTAACAAATAGTCAAACAGCTGTGGTTTAGTACAAATTATATCAATGGAATACAATTCAGATGTACAAATGTGCAGTTCAGACATTAATTGCTTTTGGTAGATCGTATCTACCAGATACTTAGAATTCGGCTAAGTTAAAAGACAGAAGAGATGATGTTCCAGGCGAGTGTGTTAGTGTGCACAAGCAACTGGGGCATGTTGGAAAGATGGAGAGAGGAGGTCAGGCAGGTAAAGGTGCCAGACTGAGGAGGATGCAGAAAGCCACACCAAGGCTACAGAATTACCAAAAGGACAATAGGGAATATCTGGTGGTATCTTTTATGGTTTGGTAGAAAGTAAGTTGCAGAACAAGAGTGATAGGCTAAAACCCAGAAGTTCAGGGTTCCCGTTTCAACCCTGTCGTTTATTTACTGTGAAACCTTGAAGTCATCACTTGAAGTTTTTGAGCTTAAGTTTTCTAATCAGTCAAATCATAAGCAGCTATCGTGGAGATGTCCCGAGGAAGAAACAAGAGATACGTGAAGCAGGTTCTGAAAGTCATGACTCAGGTTCTCTACAGATGTAAGAGGTCATGGTGATGCGACCACAATGGCAGTGCGGGGAGATTGTGCTCAGAGGACTCAGCAAAGTGAATTGTAAAGGAGGAGGCCGAAGATGGCTTGTTTGAGTCTCAAGCTGCCGGGTTTGCACGTATGTGTTCCCCCAAAATTCATGTGTTGGAATTTACACACGGAAGTGATGGTGTAGAAGGCAGGACCTCTGTGAGGTGCTTAGGTCTTCTTGAGGGCTCCACTGTCATGAATGAGCCCTTCCTGAGAGGCCAGAGGAAATACCTAGGATTCCAGGTCCATTTGCCCTTTCTTCTCTCCTTCTATATAAGGAACACTGTGCCCCTTTTTTGTCCTTCTGTCATGTGAGGATGGAAAAAGAATGTGCCACCTGTGAAGAATACAGCCCACCCCAGACACCAAGTACTCTGGTACCTCCATCTTGGACTTCCCACTCTCAAACTGCAAGAAAGAAGTGTCCTTTATAAACTACCCAGACTGAGGTATTTTGTTCTGGCGGCCCAAGTGGACTATGCGGCATGTGCGTAACTAGAACAGTGTCTGTATGATACCACGTATGGATTAACAATTGAGAGCTACTTAAACACAATAAAAAAGATACAATAAAATTATACAGAACATATATTCCAGTGCTTCTTTGCCAATGCAAACACTATCTCATAATCAGTAAATACTGTATGATACTATGATACCTTCTGAATAACAGGAAAGTTGCCCCCTCTTTTTTTTTTTTTCATTGTCTTTTTGAGACAGGATCTCGCTATGCAGTTCAGGCTGGCCTTGAGTTCACGTTGTAGCCCAGGCTGGTCTCGAACTTGCAACAATCCTCCTGCCTCAGCCTACCAAGTCCCGGGATTACAAGAGTGTGCCACCATGGGCGGCGAAGCTTGTCTTTCTACAAACTCAGTCAGGGGTAAGACGTGAACCAGAGTTCACGGGCTCATTCTCATCCTTGTTGCTTCCCTGCGTAACTGTTTTCAGTCTGGAATTTCTTACTCTAGTGCTCAGATCCTTTATCATGACAGGAAAATAACTGAGTAAAACCTTGAGCAGCTGTTACTAC
This sequence comes from Dolichotis patagonum, assembly GCA_004027295.1. Classification (NCBI taxonomy): domain Eukaryota; kingdom Metazoa; phylum Chordata; class Mammalia; order Rodentia; family Caviidae; genus Dolichotis; species Dolichotis patagonum. The sequence continues at coordinate 26,543 of PVJX010016825.1, forward strand.
CTAGCAATAAAATTACCTTGTGGAAAAAAGAAAACTACGCCCTTGTGTTTGCCACTGTATGGCAGATTGACTGCTTGGTATCTCCTCGTGTCTTTTGTCTCCCCTTTAAAGTGTAAAAATAGTACACCTCCCTGCCCATCTGTTCACCACATTAATTGCTCTGGGCAGAGAGAACTTTCTTCAGTACAGGTCTTCTGCCTGCTTGGGTTTGAAGTCCACTACATAGCCCAGCTACTTAAATAATAAACTTCTTAATCCTCGCGTTGCTGGTATTTATTGGAAAATGTCCTGGGTGCCAGCTAAGGAGGGTAGGTGTGGATCCTGAAATGACTCTTAGCTCTCCTTATAAAAAGTATTCATGGCTTTTTCTGTGAGTGATTGACCTTGGATGGTGATTTGACCTATTTCAGTTGAATTGTAGGTAAATATCTATTCAGTTGAACAAGATATGCTGCACACTGGTTTTGGTCTGAGTGGCCTGAGTAAAGCACAGAGGCACAAGCAAGGCATTGCTCCTGCAATTGGAAAACCCAGAGTCACTTGCAAAGCAGAGTGTGTTACAAAAGATTAAGTTAGGAGTTAGATCTGGTCACTGCCTTATGACCTTGCTTCAGTTTTTTTCTAGACAACTAAACCAATTTGATCAGTGTTTCTTAAAGATTTTTGGCACCCAGGCTCCCAAGACTTCTTCAAAATCTTGTATTTTATATATTAACCCATATAAAACCTCAAATAAAAGTTTTCAAAACTATTAGTATTTAACTGCAAGTAGACTACGTAAGTCCTAAAATCTCTTCCAATTCTGATTGGAATTCTGTATGTAAGTCAAAAACTTTACAAAAAAAAATATGCAGCACACACAAAAGATTTTCAGAATATACAATTAATATTTAAATTAAATAAAATATACAATGAATATTTAAATTAAATTGCCATTAATTGTGCTTTAAGTACTCCTCTCTTCAGTTTTTAAAATTATATTTTATTGGTACATTTTAGGTATATAAAACGGTTATATTCATCATAGAGAATTTTTACCTATACATGATATAATTTTTTTTCCTAATTCCTCTACCCTCCCATCAACCCCACCTTCCCTCCCCATTTACAAAAATTTGTGTCTATGTTTTCCTTTTTTTTCATTGTAAATAGAAAAAAAGCACAGAAAAATAAATAAGCAATTAAAAAAAAAAGTCAAATGACAACAGTAACAAGAGCAACCAAAAAAAAAAGTGATACAGGATTTCAAAACAAGATGATGGGAATTTAACAATGGCTGGTATAGTGCACATTGTTATCTTCAAAATAGTTGCTCAGGTTACCAGATACAGGCATGCAAAATCAATCAAACAATATGATACCCCTTTGAGCAGTTTCTCTCCCTTTCACTATATCTGTTCTAACTTTTGGATCTTATTTACTTTCAGTTTCTTACGCCAGTTGGACAATTCAATGTTTACACATGTGAGTCTCATTTATTTCACTTACGAGTATGATCTCTAGTTGCATTCATTTACCTATAAAAGCCTCTAATTTATCCTCCTTTATAGCTGAGTAGTACTTCATTGTATAAAAATACCACATGTTTTTTATCCATTCCTCAGTTGATGGGCATTTGGGTTTGTTTCCAAGATCTGGCTATTACAAAATGTGCTGCTATAAACATGGGTGCATATGTATTGCTATGGTATGATGTTTTCAGTTCTTCTGGGAAAAAGCACAGAGGGGGAATAGCTGAGTCAAATGGAACCTCTAATCCTAGTTTTTGGAGGAATCTGCACACTGGTTTCTACAGTGGTTTTACCAATCTACACTCTTACCAACAATGTGGAAGTGTTCCTTTATTCCCACCACCTCTTCAGCATTTGTTATGTTTTCTTCATGTTAACCATTCTTTCTGGAGTCAGGTGATATCTCAGTGTTGTTTTACTGTGCATTTCTCAAATGACCAATGATGTTGAACATTTTTGCATATATATATTTGCCCATTTGTATTTCCTTATCTGAGAATTGTGTATTCCTCTCACATGCCCATGTTTGGATTGGCTCTTTGAATTTGGGGGGCTTGATTTATTTCAGTTCTTTGTTGGTTCAAGATAGAAGTCCTTTATCAGAGTGACAGTTGGCAGAAATCTTTTCCCAATCTGTGGGTTTTCTTTTCACTCTGTTAGTGATTTCTTTGGATGCGCAAAAACTTTAATAATATGAAATCCTAGTTGTTGATTCTCTGAAGCACTTCTCATGCCGTTTGGTTTCTGTTCATGAACTCTCTGCTTACCCCTATGTCCTTGATATTTCTACCTACTTTATCCTTAGTGTTTCTGTCTTAATATTTAGATCTTTGATCCATTTTGATTTTCGTTTAGAGCATGGTGATATGTATAGGTGTAGTTTAAGTCTTCAGCATGCAGAAAGCCACTTTTCCCAACACCATTTATTAAAGGGGCTGTCTTTCTTCCAGTGAACATGTTTGGCCCCTTTGTCAAAGACAAGGTGGCTGAGTGTGTTTGCAGTTGTGTCTGCCTCTTCTCTTCTGTTCCAGTGATCCTCAGGTCTTTTTATTTGGCAGCACCATGCTAATTTTATTATAGCAGCTTTGTAGTATAAAATTTCAAGTCAGGTATTGTCACGCATCCTGCCTTGCCTTTGTTGCCCAGGATTGCCTTTGCTATTCTAGATCGCCTATGGTTCCAGATGAATTTTCAGAATGTTTTTCTAGATCTATGAAATATGCTAATGGTATTTTGATCAGGATTGCATTAAACTTATATAGCAGTTTTGGGAGTATGGCCATTTTCATGATGTTGGTTCTTCCTATCCATGAGCAAGGGATATCTTTCCACTTTCTGAATTCTTTCTTTTTTCAGAGTACTGTAATTTTCAATGTATAAATCTTTTACTTCCTTCATTAGATTGATTCCTAGGTATTTCATTTTTTTGGATGTTATTGTGAAGGATGTGCTTTCCCTAATTTCTCTCTCAGTGAGTGTAGTGACCAGTTGTAGCTCTGCATGCACCTGGGGGGAAGGACTGTGAGAGGACAAGAAAATAAGAGACAAAAGCTGGGATCAGGAGGAGCCCTTACTCTCCTGATGGGAGAGAAGGCCCTTCACTGCAGGAGCATTTATTTATACCTTTCAGCAACTTAAGGTCACGTGACACCCTTTTATCCTAGCAACCCACTGTTCAGATTGTCTTGGGGCTAGGTGTTCTCTGGACTGAAGCAGCTTCTTCATGTGGCTTGCCCTAGGCACTCTTTGTTCTTGGGATGGTCATGCTCCAGCCTTGCATGTGTAGTCAATTTTGAGCTTCAGTGGCTCCCAACAAGTGAGTTTGTTGTGTACAGTAATGCTCTTGACTTTTGAGTATTGATTTTGTACCCAGCTACACAGCTGAATTTGCTTTTTGAGTCTAGAAATCTATTAGTGGAGTTTCTGGAACCTTCTATGTGGAATAATACTTTCCTTTTCTCGTTTCTTTTTACTTTGCCCTTCCCCCTCCTTTGTTCTTCTTTCCATTTGAACATTTTCCTCTCATTTTTACAATACCTACTATATGTTTTGGTCCTTATTTACACTTTTGTTTTCTCACACTAGAGAAATAATATAGTATTCACACATATGTGTCTGATTTCTTTCTTAAAAGTATGGACTCAAGTTGCATACATTTTACTAGAAATGTCTCAAGCATGTCCTTTGTGGCAGAATAGTACTCCATTGTGTAAAAAACCCATATCTTCTTTATCCATTCACTAGTTGATGGACAGTTGGGTTGTTTTCAAGATTTGACTATTGCATACTGGGCCGCTATAAACATAGGTGTGCATATATCAGTGTGGTATGATGCTTTTAATTCTTCTGGGAAGATACCCAGATGGAGAATAGCTGGGTCAAATAGGACCTCTAATCCCAGTTTTATGAGGAATCTTCACACTGATTTTCACAGTGGTTGTACCAGTCTACACTCCTATCAACAGTGGGGAAGGGTTCCTTTTTCCCCACAACCCTGCCAGCATTAGTTAGTTTGTTATTAGTTAATTTCTTGATGTTAGCCATTTTTTCCAGGATGAGATGAAATCTCAGTGTTGTTTTAGTTTACATCTCTTGAATGACCAGTGATGTTAAACATTTTTTCATGTATTTATTTGCCAATTGTATTTCTTCATCTGAGAAGTATGTATTCATCTCAGATACCCATTTTTTGATTGGCTCTTTGAATTTGGGGATCCTGATTTTTTTTCCTATTGTGTATGTGTTCTAGATATAAATCCTTTGTCTTAAGGACAGTTAGCTAAAATTTTTTCCCATTTTTTCATCATATTCACCAAATGGTGAAAAGAAAACCCACAGAAAATACAGTAAAATTCACTGAATTTTTATATCATGCCTCATATGTATGTGCTGGGTTATATAACAGAATTCTGTATCAGCCATTCAACAGCATTCACTAAATTCCTTGCAAATGAGAATGTCATAGTCTTTGGACATCATGGCTACCTTCAGTTAGGAGCTCTATGGATTTGGATCAAAATGTATGTGAAATTTAATATGGTCAATAGTCCTAGAAAATGTCAAAAGGTAGAGAAAGGGAGAAAAATTGTTACCAGATCCTCTACCTTTGGACGATTTCTCTTATACTTCTGATTTGCTTTCCTTCGACAGTGTGTTCCAATGTATCATCATATTTTAGCATTTTGAATACTGCAAGTTATGAACCATGTTAGATTCCCAACTTATGACAGTTCAATTTCTCATTTCCAACTTTATAATAGTGCAAATACATATACATGCTACCGTGCTGTTTTGCACTTTCAATACAGTATTTAGTAAATTACATGAAATTATTCAGTACTTTATTATGAAACCGGCTTTGTCGTAGATGAGTTTACCCAATTGTGGGCTGTTGGAAGTGTTCTGAGTACATTGGAGTTAGGCTGTAAGATGTTCAGTAGGTTAGGCATGTCAGGTATATTTTTAACTTAGGATGCTTTCAATTTATGATGAGTTTATTGGAAGATAATCCATAATAAATTATGGAGCATCTTTTTTATTTGTTCATGCACACAGAATTTTATATGTTGCTTTTTATTTAGCCTTCAAGCATGGAAATTTTCCTAAGTGCTACAAGGGGCAGTGTTACAGTTTGTATCTAGATGTCCCCTAAATTCTTATAGGTGGAGCTTACAGAACTGCCTGATGATACTGGACATATGATACGGGGTTAAAGGTGTGTAATACTAAATTAGTCCACTGTTTGGAATTAGCATAGTTCTAGGTGGCACCACCCAAAGGCTGTCAGCCTGGGTGGGGAAAAAAGGCAAAGGCAAGCTGGGTGCTGGCTGCTTGGTGCTCACTGCTTTTTGCCTGCCCTGCCATAAACTGGTTTCCCTCTGTGATGCCACTCTGCAATGCCACCCTGCCTTGGGGCCAGCCAACTATGGATTGAGAGGTCTACAAACTGTGAGCTGAAATAAACCTTTCCTCTTTTCACTTCGGGTGTCGTGTATTTTGTTTCAGCATTGAGAAAAGTAACTAAGACAAGCAATATATATTGTCTAACAATATAGCACAATACTACATGTGCTCAACTAATATTTACAAATCCAGTTGTTAAATGAATACCATGCAAATGTAAAAAGTTATATTTCTGCCTATTTTCTGGTAATAAATGCTCCTGATATCAGCTTTCTGCTGCTGAATATGTGTATACTCTGTGGTCCATCTGCTCCATTACTTAGTGAAGAGTAAACATAAATACATACATATGTGATCCAAAAGAAAAATTCTAGAATGTTACAGGAACAGTATTAAAACCAGAAAAACCATTGGAGGCCAAGAGACGATGCATGAGGAAGCGCTTCTGGCTGATGGTACCATTGATTTCTTGATTTGGGTACTGGTTACATGGTTGTGTCAGTTTGCAAAATGCATCAAACTGTACAGTTAAGATATATGCCTTCATGTGTATACATTTTATATCAAATTTAAAATTTTAAAAGAATTGCTATTATTTTCTAAATCATAGATGACCCAATATGATATTAAAGTGCCAGTAAGTACTTTAACACTTTGATTACATTACACTTAAAAGAACCCCTTACTAAGAACCCCTTCAATTCATTATAGCACTTATTACTGTATCATTATTGCCTTTTCTGTATAGTTCCAATTTTAGCATATGTGCTACCAAAATAAACACAATTATTTCTTTATTTTTCTTTTTCTCATACAAGATTATAAGTTTTCCCTGGGGCAGGAACTCATCAGGTACTTACTGAGTGAATTAATAAATAGTCTCCATGGAGAAGATCTGTGAGCCAGGGCATTGGCTCACTCTTTCGTTTCTATTATGCTTATCACAGTCCTGAGCACTAGGATTGTTTTGATATTTTACTACTGACATTTTTCCAAGAGGACAAAATGTTCCTGAGTTCACACATTTTATATAAGGGAAGCCAAAGATAGTAGAATATAGTCTGTTACGGCTTGAGTTGATAATGCAACCCCAAAAGGCCCTGTGTGCTCACAGGCAGGGTTTTGGAAGGTCATTGACTTATGGGAGCAATACAGCTATTAGGAGATGGCAGTCTGGTCAGAAGAAGCAGAGCACTGGAGGCATGATATAGAAAGATATATCTCCCTTTCCATCTCGTCACTTGTCTCTCTGCTTCTGGGGCCACCATGACATAGGCAGTTTCTCCTTTGCTGTGCCCCTCCACCAGTCATTCCTATGTTCAAGCCTATCAAATGTGGACTGAAACTTCTGAACTGTGAGCCAAACTAAACTTCTCTTTATGTTGTGGCTGTTGGGAATTGTACCCCAGCAACAAGAAAGTGGCTAAGATAAATTTTGTTTCCAGAGATGTGAGGTTGTTGCCGTGACTGTACTTAACTGTGTGGTTTAGAAACCTTTGGAACTGTGGGAGGAGTTTGGAAAGGTTTGGAGATGTCCTAAAGAAGCCCTAGAATGCTGTAAATTGAGCTAGATGAGAGTTCAAAAAACCAGAATGCTGGTAGAAATGTAGATGGTAAAGGGAAGGCTCAGGAGGTGTCAGTTGGGAACAAGAACTCCACTGGCTTGAGACCATGTGTATTACGCTCTGGCAGAAAACTTGTACTTATTTTGCTCATGACCTGAAACTTTGTAGGAGACAGAGTAATGGCAGCAGATTAACTAACCTGGTGAAGGAAATTTTAAGGCAGCCCAATGTTGAGGTTGTGGCATGATTACTGCATGCAGCTTTTAGCCCTATCTACTGTACGAAGCAGGAGCAAAAAGCCAAGATAAATAATCTGAAAAAAAAAATTTCTGGGAGGGGCTGGGAATTCAGCTCAGTAGTAAGCACTCTGCTCCATCCTTTAATAATCTTGTATTTCTCAAATACACTAATTATATATAACAATAATAAGATCTGCTGTATGCTCATAATTAATATACTTTCTAAATACAGCTAACTAGCTGGGCATGGTGGTGCACACCTGTAATCCCAGCACTTGAAAGGCTGAGGCAGGAAGATTGCCATGAATTCAAGGCCAGCATAGGTACATGACAACTTCAAGGTCAGCCTACACATACATGTATGTATGTGTATGTATGTGTGTGTGTGTGTGTGTGTGTGTATATATATGGAAGAAAACAATATAGAATGATGGAATAAGACCAGAAGTGATACCTCATAACAGTTCATGTTACGGTATATATCTTTTTTTTTTTTTTTGGTCTTTTTGAGACAGGGTCTTGCTATGCAGTTCAGGCTGACTTTGAGCTCACTTTGTAGTCCAGGTTGCTCTCGAACTTGCAGTGATCCTCTTGCCTTAGCCTCCTGAGTGCTGAGATTACAGGCATGTGCCACCATGCCTGGCTTTGGTATATATATCATTGTCCCCTAGAGCCTTATATGCTCAGAGGTGAAGATTTTGGAAAGTAATTGGATTATAAGAGTTTACAGCTAACTTTCTGTTAAAAGATAGTGTCTGGTTGGAAGAGGCAGTTCCTGGGGACCAGCTCCTCCCTTCTCTGCCATCTGGACACCATGAAATAAACAGCTATTCTTCCACCTGCCCCTGGCCTTGTCATCCTACCTTGGTGCCAGCTGACTGTGGACTGAGATGTGAGCCAAAGTAAACCTCTCCTCCTTTAAGTTGTGGCTGTCAGGTACCTTGACAGTTCCCGTCAACCTTCTGTGTAATTCACACAAATGAACATAGAGGTTATACAAACATACCATATAAGATGATAAGATGTAGAACTGTCCAATACAAATAAAAATATATAATAGCTTTCTAATTATGAGTTTGCAAGTTTGATGCAAAAAAACTAGAAGAAGGAATGAAAAATGGCTAATAATAAAAATATTCAAATTCATTATTAGAGAAATAATTCCAAACTAAAACAAGAATAAACATTTTCACCTTTCAGCAACTGGTCTTTGTGGTTGAATTTACACTGGTAAATTTAACTGTCTTCTACCAAGTGATTTAGTTTTACAGATTTCATATTCATGCAGCTATAAAAGTGACCTTTCAATGGTTGATTTGCTTATACGCTGTTCATCAAGAAATATTTATATATAAAAATATTAGTGAGTGATGATTATTTGTTGCAGTTATAATAAATTATAAACATGTAGAGAAAGGAAAACCACCAGCTCTGCTGCTCAACAGTGAAGACACAAGTAATTCCTCTTTCCTGCTCCCCAAACCCCATTTCCAGGACCGCTAATCTGCTGTCTGTCACTATAGATTAGTTTACATTTTCTAGAATTTTACTTGATGGAATCCTCCAAGATCAATACAAAAATTCATTATATTTGTTTTCTTTTGTCTGTTTTGCACTCAGCATAATTATTTTGAGCAACTCAGATTGATCTCTGTTATGGTATGTACACTATTCCATTCCTTTTTAATGTATAGTCTTCCATTGGACACTGAAGGGACATGCCAGTTTGTTCACCCACCTACCAATGGACATTTGGGCTGTTTCCTTGTTGAAGTTTCTGTGAATATTCTATCACAGGCTTATCATTTCTCTTGGATATGTTTTCCTTCCTCTTGTGTAAATACCAAGGGGTAAAATGGCTGGATCATGTGGTAGATATGTGTTAAACTTTTTAAGTAACTTCCAATGTGTGTTCCACGGTTGCATTCCCTCTAGCAGTATATGAATTTCTCTTCTTTCTAATCCTTGCAAACAACTGATAGGTAGAATCTTTTCCATATTAGCCATGGTGCTGTCCTACTATGGATTAAAATATGCACTTCTTTTAATAACTAACTTTTTGAACATCTTTTCATGGTTTATTCACCACTTGTGAAATGTGTATTCAAATATTTTCCCATTTTAATAAGGTCATTTATTTCTTATTAGGTTAGATTTTTTAAAAATATATTTTGGATACAAATACTTATTAGATATAGTATTTGTAAAATATTTTCTTCCAATCTGTGGTTTATTACTTCATGTGAAATGTGGATCAAAGTTTTTTTCCATAGGAATATCTAGTTTTTCTAGCACCAATTGTTGAAAAGTCAACACTTCTTCACCGAACTGCTTTTACAGCTTTAATAAAAATCAGTTGCCAATATATGCATGATTTCAGCTCTCTGCTGTTTTTATGATTTTGTAAGTCTTTTATCTATTTGTTTCTGTTTATGCCAGTGCCATCCTGTCTTGATTAATGCATTCTTTTAATTCATAAAGTCAGAGAATGTTTCTTCAGTTTTTCTCATCTTTTAAAAAATCGTTTTGTCAACTCTCAGTCCTTTGCAGTTTCATATGGACTTTTGAGTCTACTAATTTCAAAACTAATGGCAACAAACCTGTTGGGAATTTGATAGGGATTGGGTTCAATTTACAGATGAATTTGAAGAGAACCAATAATAATTTTAAGTCTTCCAACCCATAAATCTGGTATATCCCTACAACTATTTGGATTATCTTTTATTTTTCTTATTATTTTGTTTATTTTTATTTTATTTCTTTATTTTTGTCTTTTTGAGACAGAGTCTCACTATGTAGTTCAGGCTAGCCTTGAACTCGCAGCAATCCTCCTACCTCACGGTAGGAGGATTGCTATGAGTTTGAGGCCAGCCTGGGCTACAAAGTGAGTTGAAGACTGGCCTGAACTGAACAGTGAAACCCTGTCGCAAAAAGATAGAAGAGAACCGGTGATATAGCTCAGTGGCACAAGCAACTGCCCGGCCTGTGCAAAGTCCTGAGTTCAATTCCTGGTACCCCCCCAAAAAAAAAACCCTACTAAAAAGACAGAAGAAAGATAATAGATTTCTATATATTAATCTTATATCCTGAAATCTTTTTAGGCTCACTTAGTAGATCTAGTAGTCTATTTGTAGATTCCATCATTTCTTATAATGATCTTATTGTGATATCATTCATGTGAACATTTTCTTACAGAGTTTATGTGGTTACTCCATCAATTTTTAAACTTGTTTTTTTTTTAATAATAAAATGTTTTTGTAAAAAGGAAAAACAGTGAAACAAATCTTAGAAGGAGATGACTAAAGAGTGAACAGGATTTGATAACACATAGGAAAGACAAGTACAGGGGATCTACAAGGTTTAAAGCCTGAGTCATACCTGAAATTGTGAATTGGGGATATTGATTAATGTGCTTAATTAAGTGACTTCAGCATTAAGAGAAATGTTTTTATAGACAGCTACAATGTATGTGGAAGAATGAGGTTAAAAATACAGATGTTGAAATTAGCCTGCTACTACTAGTAAAATCAAGCACAAATCAGAATCAAGGAAGATATGTGCTCTGTGCCTCCCAAAAATCTAATTCATAAGGTAGAGTCCTGTCATGTTTAAGGATGTATTTTCAACAGTTCCTTACAATTTGTATGAGTATTAAGATAAATTTAGCATTAAAGTATCTGCCATCTGGATATTAAAAGAAATGAAGGATTGAGGATGTAGCTCAGCAACACAGCACCTGCCTGGCAAGCATGAGGTCGAGAGTTCGATCCCCGATACCAAAAAGAAAAAAGAAAAAAAAAATCAAGTGCATCATCCTATTTTAATTAGATAAAAATACTACATTATGTCCTTTAAAAGATACAGTGAAAATAATTGTAAACAGTCCTGGTTATTCTATCTCACCAAGCACCATAAAGCAATAAACCTTAGGGTATTTGTCAAGCCAAAGAGGAATAGAACACAGAAACTTTCATTTTGTGAGATTTCTAATGTAATGATTATTTTAGAGGTTATTCTCATTTCCTTAGAGGAACAGGAAAGTGGTTCACATATTCTGTGTTGCTACAGACTCATTAAATACCAGCTCACATCTCTGTAAGTGAAGCTGGCTTCTGTGAGTCATGACATTGCTCTCTGTGAGCAAAGTTATCAGACAAACCACTTGTCTAGAACTGAGTCACACACTTATACAGTCTCCTGGACACTGGCTGCCAAGTACTAGTTGAAGGTCATACTTCAGGTGCTCAGTATAGAAGGGACAATCCTGTCCTGAATGATCTATTCATCCACACCCACAAATACTAACCAACAGGAGGTCTAGCTTCTAAACAAGGGTCTGAGCAACAACACAGGAAAAGATTGGTAGTCTTGACCCTATAGAATGTAACCTTCTGTGTTACAAAATAAAGAAACAAAAGTGTGTAACGTTGAGATCATTTTCAGAGAGAGAGAAAGGAGAAAGAGAAAGTCAAGGGAAATGTCACATATCACCATTTAGAATTAAATATTATATATTAAAATTTAAGTGCACATTGTCCCTACAGTTCTACTTTTTGGAATCTGTGCTATAGGAATAAAACAGTAGTGCCCAAAGATGATATAAACCGCAGTATCTATTTTAATATTACTTAAGATGACATAAATGAAAAACTGGAACAACTGCAATGATTATTAAAGGAGGAAAGTGTTGGAAGAATGAATTAAAGCCAAATCCATGACCTGGAGGGACATCTATGATATGTATATTATAAAATGAAAATGGATTGAGACAAATTTTTAGATTTAATTCCTTTTTGTTTAAAAAAAAAAAAAAAAGGAAACATCCGGGCTGGGGAGTTAGCTCAGCAGTATAAACACTGGCCTGGCAAGTGCGAGGTCGTGGGTTCGATCCCTGGTACCCCCCCAAAAAAGGAAACATCTTTGTATGAATAAATGAATAATTTAAAGGGAGCCAGGCATAAACAAGTAACAACTTAATCCAATTTTTGTGCCTAAATGGACATAAGATCATATAAAAATTAGTACGAAAAATGCACCTTATATGCAAGGAATTGAATTAATGGTAATTTTTGATGACTATCTTGTCAGTAAATACAACTTCAAATCATCAATTTATTTCGTGACTGTCTAGAAATTGATTATATAAATATAAAGCAGTATATTTAATCAGTTTCTTATTGCTGAAATTTTAAATAGTTTAAAATTATTTAGTTTTAGAGACAATTCTATGCATCTATTTTGTATACTTTCTGGTTGTGCAGCACAGATTTGTAGAACTGGTATTGCTGTGTTAAAAGATATCTAAACTTACATACAGTATACGGATTGATAGATGGATTGATACAGATATAAACATATGCCTATACTATGTATAGATACAGATATATATATATAAGTACAGACATCTTTTAACCTAGTAATATATCACTCTTTACATTATATACATACACACACAATGGTCTAGTTATCTAGTGCTATATGACAAACTATTATTATAGGTGTAGACTTTTCAAGGGGGTACTGGGAATTGAACCCAAGGCCCAATGCATGTGGAATAAACATTCTACCACTGAACTACACACCTAGACCTTTTTAAATTTTTTTTTATTTTAAAAGGGAGTAAAATCAAACACAACAAAACAGAACAGAATGGGACATAAGAAAGCATAAACTTCAAAGCTAGACAACCAGAGATCTTCACTATCTGTCATATTGTCTCTTGTTTTCTTCCAAATGGTTGTCCTCATCTTTGCATATGGAGAGCTCATACTAAATAACATAGCCAATCTTTTCACAAGATG
>PVJX010016826.1:0-39305 GCA_004027295.1 Dolichotis patagonum
TGTGCTGCGAAGAAGGAGAAGGTGCCTCTGTAAGCCCATTCTTGCCCCTCCAGGTCCCCAACCCGACTGCAAAGGGATCTGAGCCGTGTCCCACTGGCAGGAAGGAAATGGCTGAGGAATCAGTGCTGGCAGGACAGGAGCGTGCGTACTGTGTCTGCTCGTTCCTTAGGGGGCTTTCTGGGGTCAGTCATGGGCGGGGCCTCCAGAGAAGCCGCTGGGCAGGAGCACAGGATGGAGCAGAAAGAGAAGGCATGGGGCAGGTCTCAGCCATAGCCTCGCCCAGATCACCAGCAGCTACGCTGGCTCATCAGCCACTGTGCTGAGTCACCTCAGTGCAGAACCTTCGGCCAATCAAGTCTCACAGAGAAGTTCATAGACACTGGGAGGGCAGGGCTGAATGCCAGGAGCACTCGAAACCCATCCAGATCTTCCCATGTCTCTCCAGACCCCACAACCCCTGGCCCCCAGCTTTGAGGCCCCAGACACTTGCATGACAGAGTTACGGACCCAGCCTGATTCTGCCCCGCACCTGCCTAGATCCACCCAGGACTGGCAGCTTCCCCAGGCAAGGTCCTCTTCCTTCCTGGTCCCCAGGGCAGAGGGTGGCTGGAAACCAGATGTCTTGCTGGGTGGCAGGGCTTTCTAGTGAGTATGGCTCCAGCAGTGTCTGGAAGCACATCTGACCCAGCCCTGGGCACTGAGCGCTTGGCTTCTCTGTGCCCCACCGCACCGGCTGCTTCTTTCCTGCTCATCTCCATCTTGTTTCTACAGGAGCAGGAATGGTCAGACATGGGGGCCCAACCAGCCCATGGACAAGACACAAATGGGGAGCTGGTGTCCTGTGACGACATCCCATGCAGGGTGGGGTGCCCTAGGAGGGGCCCATGGGCCTGCAGAGGCCTCAGAGGCAAGACAAGGGACTCCCCACCATGGACAGATAAGGACATCTCGAGTGTTCCTGCCCACACCCAGTTCTGGAAATCAGGCATAGGCAGGATGGAGCAGCCTGAGGGAATGCAGATGCAACTAGAGCCACCCTTGTCACCAGGCACTTGTGTCATGCAGCTGCACCTTGACTAGGACCCTGAAGCCTCGGCTTTGCTTTCGGCCCTGTCCACCCAGGGGTGAGGGCTGCAGCGATTCAGCACTTCTCTGTGGGGCTTGCAGAAGAGGAAAGAACCTGGATCTGCACAGTTTCATGTTGTGGTAAAACTCAGGATGGGCCCTGCCAGGTCAGGAACCAAGCCGGACGCGGCAGGACCCCAAGAAGTGGAGAAGGTGAGGCTGGCCTGCTGGGACGCCCTGAGAGAATGTGGAAGGAAGCACGAGTGGGGCTCCCGCAGACTGCTCTGTGAGGTGGGTGGACCACTGCTCACAGGGCAGGAGGGTCCTGGAGGTAGCAGCGTCCTGTCCCTTGATATTAGGAGAAAGTAGATATCAGCAGGTAAAACAGGAAACACTGACTGCTCACCCAAGAGGAAGCTAAGCCGCCCGGATGAAGAGCTTTGGGGGTGCTGTCTCCCCCTTGGGAGTCTCCAGGCCTCTCAGGCAGCTAAATCCACCTCCCCAGTGAAGGCGCTTTCTCCCTCTCCTGGTAGGGTGGGTTGCCAGGAAGAGTTGGCCTTGGGCAATCAGGAGCCAAGGATTGCAAATGAACATCCCCTCCTTCCTGCCCTTCCCGCCTCGCTGTCACCCTCGCCCTGCCCTGCGCCCTGGAGCCTGGCCACCCTCCCGCGCCAGGAAGTGGGACTCACCAAAGGGCCCAACCTCAAAGGGCAAGAAGCAAATGGGAAGCTGGTGTCCACTAAGGACACCCTGAGGCACTACAGTTTCTATGAAATTCTTTCATCTTTGTTTTGATGGGTGAAGTTCAATGCCAGAATATTTGGTTTATGAGTCATGTTAATTACAGCTGAGGGAGAGGCACCAAAGAGAACAACATAGAGGAGCACGTTCTGAAAAAATTAATGCTGTGCTGGTTGCCCGAATAGGGAGGTGACGCCCCAGGAATGAGGAGGGAGCTGCCTGTGCCGTCCTGGTGACAGCAGGCACTTCCTCAGGAGCTGCCCTGGCTGGCTGGGCTGTGGTGTCCTGGGGCCACCCAAAGCTTCCTGGGCCCCGTGTCTGTCTCCCCAAACTTCTGTTCCCTGGGGACACGTCCTTGGCATCACAGGAACTCGAGATAGGAACCAGAGAGGAGTGTCCCTGGGAAGTATCCCTGTGCTCCTTCCTGCCCTGGAGCTTTCTCTGATGGTGGCTGCGTAGGGGACACTGAAAAAGCTGAGGTTCCAGCCTCAGCTTGGAGTGCTATGCGCCATGTCCCCAGCTGGGTGGAGTGTTCCAAGCGTAGTCTCAAGGGATGGAGACATGGGCTAAGGCCTGGGCTCCTTCCGTGCATTTGTTCTGTGACCTTTGAAGCCATGCGTTCCCGTAAGAGTTGTTGACAATCAACAAATCCATGACTGCCATTCTTCTTCTTCAGACTGTTGATGCTGGGTCAACTCTTGGCTCTCGAGGCCTGAGAAGGGGTGTGAGCAACACCCCCCCAGTTGTTCTCCACCGTCTGTGTCCATCTCCTGCTTTGCCTCCCCCCACAGCAGCCATGCTCTTGGAGAAGGCCCTTCCCTCCCTGCAGCACGCATTGTAGTCAGCTGCATCTATTTGTGACTTCGCACATGGGCTGCACAGCCTGCCAGGAGTGTGTACTTTCTGCACTATAAAAAGCAGAGCTGAGCAATCTCTAAGGACGTCACACACCCCTTGGGGATCCTGGAAGTTGTTTCTCAAGCCATTTCTCATTTCCAAAGTTTGGAAAAGCGTGCCCTGTGGCCTCCATTCCTAGAAACTAGGCAAGGTGGAGGAGGAAGAAAGGAATCACATCGAGGCAGCTTCCTCCAACTCTTCCCAGCCAAGACAGGTCGGGACGGTGCCGGCACCTAAAGCACATGGAGGACCCACAGAGGAGCAGAGCTCGAGGAGCTGGGAGCGGCTGGGCAGGCCCCAGGATCCGACAGGTGCCCCGGAGAGCTGGGTGGCAGCTCAGTGACGCAGCTGCAGACTGGGGTCCCTCTCATCCTAACTTTTCCTCCCAGAAGGATCCCCAGGAGAGGGACATTTGCTTTTTCCTACCCAAGCTGGGTGCCTGCCAAGAACACCAAGGCTGTGAGATGAGGGGGCCTCAGTCCACACACCCTGTACTGCTCGGAGGCCGAACGGACCCCAGGCAGCACAAGGCAAAGCTGGTGCTCCTCGGGCGGCCCGAGGGGTCCTGGGGAGGGGTCTCTACCTGACATGGAGTGGCCCTGGGCATCATCCTTTAGCTTCTCACAGCCTCAAAGAAGCACCAGAGGAGAGAAGCAAGATAAAACACCCCACCGAACAGCGGGGAGAAGCTAGTCACTCCTGACAGCATCCGTCTGCCAAAGGTCCACCTCCTCCCACTGGCAGAGGCAGACGCCGCCCGTGACTCTGGGCAGAACCTGGGCTCTGCACAGGAGTTAACTGTGACGCACACCCAGGCCTCACCCCAAAACTTGTGCTCTCCCTGTCCCTTTGCCACAACCGCCAAACACCCCTTCTCACCCGCTCTGCTGCGTCTGCTCTGCCAACCAGGCTGAGGCCATGGAGAGAGGAGCGGGCAGCGCCGGGTTCCTCCCCGGTCCTGCCAGCCGGGCCACCTACCTCCTTCTGAGCCGAGCCAGCTGCACCAGCCGCGTCCTCTGCTGTGTCTCCCGGCTCCCCCAGAGCCGTTACACCATCTCCCGGCGGGCCGGCCTCCTCCCTACCAGGTCGGAGGAGTGGGGGAGCCTCGACAGACTTGTCAAGGAAACAAGGCAGGGAAAAAGCTCCGGGGAAGAAGGCTCGGAAAGGGGGGCGCGGGGGCGCGAGCACCGCAGCCCTGTCCCAGCACCTTTATCGCCCCGGCTGGCTCCAAAGTCTCTTTGGCCAGAGCGGAAACGTGGTTTCTCAAAAGTAAAGGAAGAGAGGAAGAAAGCGGGACAAACACGTAAAGAGCAAACCCCAGCCAGATGTGAGCTGCTGAGGAGCCTAGAACGCTCCCAGCGCATTTTATCCAAACAGCAGCCTCCGAGGATTAACTGTGTGTGTGCCCGGCTGGCTGGCTGGCTGGCCAGGCCGCCGAGTTCCGGGCCAGCCCCAGAGCCAGTCCCCGCTGGGGGTGAGGATGGCCTCTTCCGTGTGTCAACCGGCCCCATCTCAATGTGGAGGTGGCTGGGAGCCCAGGACGAGGGTCCCCACACAGAGCAGGGGGCGTGCAGGAAGGTGAGGCTGGAAGTTACTTGCTGGCAGGGGGATGGGCTGCTTCGAGGCACTCAGGCGTGGCCTGAAGACAGCCCCAGGTCCAAACTGTGACAGCCCCCTCCAGTCATCCTGTCCCGTGGGGGCTCCACCTGGGGCCCAGGGACCAGGCCGGGTTTGGGGGAACCCGTGAACTCTATAACAACGCTAGACAGTGTGTATGTTTGCTGTTTGGGGAGAATGCCAGTCCCTCAGAGTCTGAGGAATTCCACCGTGCAAAGGTGAGGGCAGGCCCTGCCCAGAGGGTTAGAGCCCCACCCACCCCCACCCCGGGAGTACAGCGGGGGCGGGAAACGCTCCGTCCCCATGAGCTGCTCACTTCCTTGAGATGAAAACCGTTTTCCCAACTTACACAACCGTCCTTTATGAACAAACCCCTGAGCTGCTTCCTAGGTCCAGCGCTGCCCCAGGCTTCTCCAGAACCCTCCCTTTCTTCTGTGTCCCCAAGCTTGGAGTCAGATTGATTTGCTCTGGGTTCTTATCACACCACTAGTGGGGAGAAAGGATCTGGACAGAGGAACCAAGCTGCTCTGACCATAGCAAAGTTCCAACCTGGGCTCCCCCGGCCCCCCAACACCCCCCTTCTCCTCCTGGATTGGATGCCATATCTGTACTTTTTTTGTTTTGTTATTGTCCTACTGAAGATCTCCCTCTCTCTCTCTCTCTCTCTCTCTCTCTCTCTCTCTCTCTCTCCACAAAGATGCTGATTTGGGATGTTCAGGACAAAACACAAAGCCTGTGCTTGTCATTCCTTGTCTTGGAGTGTCCCCTCCTCAGCCACACGGGCATCTGGAGAGGCAAAGGGGGAGGAGGACATGTGTAGGCATAACACCCACCAGCCAGGCTGTCTCACCCCCAGGCTGGGCACAGAATACCATCTGGGCAGAGGTGAGGGCGACAGATTCAGAGGGAGAAGGAGGAGGGCTCTAGGAAAAAGACGCGGCCTGTGCAGGCTTCGTGGCTCCTCCAGGGACCCCAATTTGAAGAGCCAACCCCTTAGGAGGAGAAGAAATGCTGTTGATCCCTCTGGTGTTCAGGGGACACTTAAGGATGCTTGGTGAGATTGTACAACTTTTCTCCATTCCAGGTGGGGCCTCTGTGAGCCCTAGCAGGCCTAGGGAAGGCTCGGATTTTTCGGCGTAATGCCCGAGGATTGGCAAAACTTGCATCCTTGGCTGCTTATGACATGGGGAAACCTAGAAATGAGCGCTTCTTCATTCCTGTAGCATGAGGACGTTTCCTGCCCAGCACATGAGCTGACTTCCCCTCACAGCCTGTGTGGCAGGGCTACCGGGGGGACAGCCAGCAAGGCAGAAGAGCCAAGCAGGCGACAGCTATGAGACTGCTGCCAGATGCTGGAGGATCTGGGACTCTTGTGGGAAGGAATGCCCTGAACGCAACGGGAAAGTTCCTTCTGGTCCTACCCAGGAGCCTCTCCTCAGTGAGGAGCCAGACCAACTCTAGAATTCACACAGCTGGGCAGGCAGCAGTTCTTCAGAGGAAGAAAAGATGTGCAAGGTGGAAGATTCCTTTCCCCTTCATCCAAGATGGCTTTGGTACTGAAGAGCTGAAAGACAACTGTCTTTGCTGTAATCCCAAGACACGCCCTTGGAGGCTGCATATGGAGCAAAGCGCTAAAATGCACCGAGCGATGTCTCCTTCTAACAGGAGGCTTTGAGTCCTAGCTTGCTGGTGTTTTACCCTGACCCATCCTGGAGATGCTGCTGGGGTCTTACTTCCCTTATCTACCATCCAGAGATAGGTTCGGAGTCTCTTATCTGCAACCACCCAGGACACCTGTTTAAGACACAAGTGTCACAGTGAGCATCTTACCCCAGTAGACTGCAGGCCGAGCCAGCCCCAGACCGTTGGCTATTTTGTGGTGGGAGAAATGAAGGCTATTCATGATCTCACGACAGTTCAAGTCACCTTGTTCTATCAAACTTTTTCATGCCAAGTTAAGTGGAAAACCAAGTGGTCAGAGCTTTCTGTATTTTGGGAATTTGGAATAAAGGATTGTGAGCCTATACATATTTTCACATTTAATAAAATGTTGTGGGGCAGACACCAAATACTAAAATGTTCATCATAACTATCATTAGCCTAAGTATAATTTTTTTCCTTTCCTTCTCTTTGTTAAATCCCCACATCTCCCAAGAGATTAGCAAGGGGATTATTCATCTTCCATACAGCAGAAATGGGAGGGGACAGTGTGAGATTAACTGTGACCAAGACAGCCCGGGACTTCTCGAGACATTTGTGCAAGGCAGAAGACTCAGAGATATGGGAAATTCAAAGGAACAGAATTGAGGTCAACTCTCAGGTGGCACCATCACAGTCCTATCCAGGCCAACAGGCAAATGGGCAAATAGTCCCCAGGCTGGCTCCCAAAGAGTGCAAGTCTGTGTTCAATAAAAGGAAATAAAAGATGTCACCAAACCAAAGAGGTTTCCAGGTTCCTAATGCCCTTTGTCATCACCTTCATTTCTGCTTTAACATTGTGAGTAGGAAAGATGGAAAATTTGGCAAGCAGAGGATGCTCCTGCAGACTTGACTTCTTCCATCCCTGATACAAATGCCCCAAACTACCCCAGCCAGAATGTTACTGGTTTACCCAACACCTTTCCTGGGAGTGGAAGGATAAGTAGGTGTCGCAACAAACAACACGGTAACAAACCAAAACCACAACCAGCAGCAGGGCCTGGGACAGATGTCATGAGCCCTGGGATGACGGCTTAGGAGTCAAAGCCAACCAGAGTCACAAAATCCCCCACCTCCAAAGTCTCAAATGGGCTGGAAGCCAAGCCCACCCCAGCCCTTCCTAGGAGCTCACACCAACCAAAGGCATCTGTGTTACCCACTACCCCCAGTTCCTGGATATTCCCTGGTGGCTCCATTTCCCCATCCGGGGCAGTTCCTGGGATGAGGCCCCGCAAACTCACAGATAAACATTCCCGGGAACCCCTGATGCAAGAGGCAGCACACTGTGTGACCGCTCCTGTTTGGCAATTCTTCCCCCCTCCCAGGCACATCATCGCTGCTTGCTGTGTCTGTTTCTTTATGACTGGAAAAAGCTATGTGACCTCAGTTCCAGTCTGTCGGACACTGGGTTCCCGATAAGCACAGCATGTCATTAGTGGTAGGCTATGTGATTGTTTCCCATGGAGGCCCTCACGTCCTGCCTTCCCAGCTATTTTGGGCTGGGCAGCCCAGTTATTCTACAAAGGCTGAGACTTATATTGCAAACAGGCAAGGGCTGGTGGCATTCCATTGCCGAGGGCTGGGAGTGGGGAGAGCCTCTGCAAAGACTGGGAGAAGTTGCCGATGGAGAAGTGGAAAGTTGGCAGGCAGATCCAGCCTCCTGGCCGCTGGCCCTCGCTCGCGGCTCCTGACTGGTATAGCCCGTATCCTGGGAGGCTCAGGCAGGTGGCGCTCAGGGCTGGGAGCTGCAAGAACAGATCAGGTTAATCTACTAAGCCCCTCCCACAGCCTCGGTGCTGACGACTGAACCCAGCTTCAACGTTCTGGTCCTTCTTGAGACAAGGTCTTGCTAAATTGCCCATGTTAACTTTGACTTTGTGACCCTCTGCCTCAGTCTCCCAACGAGCCGGGATTACAAAAGTGTGCCACCACCACACCTGGCGAATCACTTTCACCTGGAGGAAGCCGCAATCACAGGTGTGTTCCCTCTCCCAGGAGGACTTCTGGAGGTCCGGGAGAAAGCACGTGTGCAATCTTCCATATGCGGTTTACATAGCTTCTAGCTTTAACGCAGCCTTGATTTCCTGATACCTCAGTCTCTCTGTCCCTTGCACTGGTAATGAATGCTTTCGGTTACACAGACACAGGCTGAACGATGAAGCGACGGTCCATTTTATTAAAAAATAAAATGAGAGCGCCCCCTGGTGGGATGTGCCGTCCTATGCATTTAACTATGAAACCAACCGGTGCAGAAACACATGAGTGAGTGAGTGAATGAATGAATGAATGAATCAATCAATGAATGAATCAATGAATGAATGAATGAATCAATGAATGAATGAATCAATGAATGAATGGTTCTAGTGCAGAATGTATCATTTTTACATAGTCACAAACCAAAAAGTGAGGCGCTCAGGAAAGAAGTGTTGGGGTTCAGAACGTAATTCTCTAAAATATGACAATTTGGCAGGCTGAACACTTTGAAGGAGACCAGAAGCAGCCCAAGAAGCAAAGAATATCTCCCTGACTTTCTCCTGCCTTCCTGTCTCCCGCCCTCTCTCCCCTGAGGCGTCATAGAAACTAGCACCCGCCCCCCAGCACCAGGCATGAAACCTAGAAGTATTACTCTAACCTTCCCCCAAGCTCTGTGCAGGGCTGGTCATAAGGAAAGCCTCTGAACTACGTTATCTGGTTTTCTTTGTTGTTTTTTTTTTTTTTTTTTTTTTTTTTTACTGGGGATCGAACTCAGGACCTCACACCTGCTAGCAGGCACTTATGTCACTGAGCTACAGCCCCTGAACTACCTTATCACATAGCCTGCATTCTAGAAGGACCCTGCTCCATGCTTGAGAGGAAGGGATACTGCACAAGAGGCCAAGAAAAATCTGAGCAGAGAACCTCTGTGGGCTTCCTCCCTCTTTCTATTCCCATTAGGTTATATCCCTCTTGTCAATCACATTTCTATACACTGTTTATTCTTCATCAGTTCCAAGCCTAAAGAATAGTTTTCTGTGGGTCTTTGGGTATTCATAAAGTTTATGTCCCATAAAATTTTCAGTGAATTTTTATGCATTTCTCTTGCCACCCGTCTCTTGTTGCAGGAGTGTGGGTTGTGATCCTAATGCTGGGTGACAAAAAAAAAGCTACCTTCCCACCCCTACAGAGCCCCTGCTGAAGCCTCCAATGATGCAGAAAGGACTAAGTAATCCCAGCACTCTGGGAGACTGAGGCAAGAGGATTGCAAATTCAAGCCTAGCTTGGGAAACAGGGACTTAGTGAGACCCTGTCTCAAGGTAAAAAATAAAAAAGATGGGATGTAACTCAGTTCAAAGGCCCCGAGTTTAATCTCTAGTACTACAAAGAAAAAAACTGAACAAAAGCCTGGTTGTGTTTGACTATGAAGGCATGGTTGACCTTGACAGGCAATTTATAGCACAGTCTCTCTAGGGGGTTGTGGTAGTTAACCGTGGTGTCAGTTTGAATAAGGAATGTCCAACTGATTGGTTCAGCATAGTTCTGGGTGTGTCTGGGTGATGGGCTCACTGCACAGGAAAGACCCACCCTGGGTGTGGGTGGCACCAACCAATAGTCTTGTAGCCTGAATGCAATACAAAGGGAAAGGAAAAGGAAGTCTGGCTTCTGTTTCTTTGGAGGAGCTCTAGTCCTCTTCACCACCCTATGATATCTGCTGCTGGACTTCCAGTGTAGACTCATCAGCCTTTCAGTGTGGACCCTTTGGCTTCCTGATACAGAGTCCCATGGGGCTCTGTAATGTGCTTCAGGCCTTCAACTCTTGACTAGTCCTTCAGGTCTCCAGAACACACAGATGGCCCTTTGCATGTCTCCACACCTGACTCTCCAAGCAGCCACTGACCACTAACTGATACAGAGGTAGTGTGATGATTCACTTCCAGCATGCAACCCTTTCACCTAGCCTTTGTTTTAGAAATTTGTTTTCCGTGCACTTATGATTATGTCCAAATAACATAAGGATGTCCTCTGATCCTTTGCAGTAACACAAAAAGCATAGCTATCCTAAAAGGACATCGTAGGCGTTTAGTAAAATACAGTTCAGTCACACAGTGGAATACTCTGCAGCCAGTGAGAGGGTGGAATGGCTCTCTTTGTGATAAGCCAGAGCCTTCCACAAGCTATCTTGGGAAGTGAAAAATAAAATCTCATTTAAAAACATTTAAATAAATGGAAAGGCAAACAAGACTCCATATCATAAAAACCTCAGTTTTCTCCAAATTAATCTACAGAGTCATTGCAATTCCATTCAACACCCCAAAGGGTTGAGGGTAGGTGGGTGGCTGGGGGCATGTGTCCTACAGCCAATGAAGGCTTTTAAAAGGCAGTAATGAAGTGGCACTGGAGCAGACACAAAATATTACATCAATACAACATAATGGCCCCCAAACAGACCCATGTGTATGTGGAAATGTGACCTAATGGCAAAATGGCATTGCACGCAAAGTCTGTGGCTGAAAGAATATTATTTCCTAATAGTAGTAATAGGCATCCATGAAAGAAGAATAAATGGTCAAAAACATAAGAAAAGAGATATCACTCCTCAGTAACAGGCCAGGAGAAGACACCCAATGCCCCCTCTATTAGCAAAACTTTAAGTGCCTGTTACTTTTCTGTGGAGCAAGTAGATGTCATTCATGGATACAGCTGTCTTTCATCTTTATAAAGGTCAGGTTACACCAAAAAATACTCAACGTATTGTTTAGGGGTACACATATGTGCTAAAACTATATACAGTAAGGCAAGAAGAGAATCAGCACAACCTCTTGGGCTGTCACTGCCTCCAGGGATAGGAGACAGTTAAAAATGGAAAGAATGCCTGGAAAGATGCCAGGCATAATGTATTATTTCTTTTTTTTCTTTTTTTGTTCTGGGGATTGAACTCACAACCTTGTGCTTATGCCACTGAGCTAAATCCCTGGCCCAGGGTATTATTTCTTAATCTTAAAAGCACATATAGATCTCACAATAAATAAATGATTTAAATTTGCAATATAATAACACATGAGATATGGACGGGACTCAGTTTAGAAACAGGGATGTGGATGGTACTCAATTTAGGAAGTCAAGAAACATCAGTGAACACAAGAAAGGTTTGTCAAAAAACAAAAAAATAAAAAGGTTTATCTGCCTCTGTGCCTCAGAAAAGTACAGTGGGCTCAGCACCTTTCCATTTTTTTTTTTAAGAGAACTGTACTCATTTTGTAATGCGAATTCTACTCAGTGTTTTGCATCTTATACAATAGCATACTGTGAACACGCTTTGGAGAATAGATATTTTAAACAATACTATTTTTAATATCTACCTAGAATATCACGACTGTATCATAAAATATGTATCAAAAATATGTAGATTTTTAAATTATGTTTATTTTCTCCATGTTACAAATTTTGGTCATATCCATTCCAGAATGTCATTATCTTCTTACATCCCACCTTGTTCCTTTTCTCTTGTCAAATAATGGCAACTCTTCCCCGTATGTGTCATCTTTGTTTTAGATCCCACTCATGAGGGAAAACATGAGTGTCTTATTTCACTTAACACAATGATCTTCAGTTCCACCCATTTTCCATTTTTAAGGGTAATTTATCGTCGTATGAGTTTATGATTTGTTAGCGGGTCATAATACATCTCTCAGAAGAATCACAAGAAACTAATAGTAGTGATTGCCTCCAGGCAGGGAAAGCTGGGGATCAGTAATGGGAGGGGTACTTTCCCCCTCACACGGTTTATGTGATGTGAATTTATTCCCTCGTGCAGCTGGCATTTTGGGGACGGCGTCTGAGACGTGAGCATGCAGAGGCAGAGGCATCCTCCTGCCTCGGTCTCTAGTGGGAAGCTCTAGCTGGCGCCTGGCCTCTCTGGCGGACCAGGGCACATTCCAGGGATGCTTCTTCAGAGGCCCCCCAAAGAGCTCTGGCTGGGCAGGGGATGGAGGAGAGGGAGGCCTCGAACTCCCTTCTTTAATATGCCCGCCCTCCTACCCGGCCCAGGACCTGGCTGCTCACAGCCAGCTCTTGGTCCAGGCTGTGGAAAGCGATCAGCCTCCGGGGGTGGCCGGCTGAGATGACCCAGCAGAGGACCTGGAATCGGAGGTCTTCGCACCTCCACCCGCATTGGTCTGGCCAATGTCTTTGCATCTCAGGGGAAGCACACTTCCGGGATCCGTGCACACGCCCTGAGAGCTAACGCCATCCTGTTCAGCCGTGGAACTACAACTCCCAGTGGTCCGATGCGCAGGCGCAGAAAGAAGCCACGGTGTGTGTTGGGGGGGACGTAGAGCAGGGGCTGCTGGGAAAGCGCGGGCGGGACAGGCCGCGACGGAGTAGAGCGCAGGCGCAGAGCAGAGGCCGCCGGGAGCGCGCAGAGGGGGCGGAAGTAGCCGCCCGCCTCGACCGGCTCAGTGCAGCTAGGCGGCCGCCGGCGGGCACCCGAGCCCGGCCCGCAGCGGGTGAGTGACGGCGCGCCCACGGCCTGGCGCTGTCAGTCGCGCCCCGCCCCCTCGGCCCCGGGGGCTTTCTCCTTGTGTGGGCCCCTGACTCGCGGCATACAGGGGCGGGACCCCCTTTCCCGGGCGCCGCTGCCCCCGCCCGCTGGCTTTAGATGCTGCCCTGGTCGTGCGTCCTCTCTCCTGAGTGATGAGGCAGGCTCCGCTCCCAGTCTGGCACTTCGTCACACCTGTAACCGACTGACTTCCCTCTTTCCCCGCGCAGGCTTCCTGCTCCGTCCAGGCTCTTTTACCCTCAAGGACTGAACCTTCTACCGGGCAGCACAGCGCACTCTCCATCTTTTTGCCCGTGAAATTTGCACCCTCCTCAACGTTTCTTTCCGCCGCTTATCCAATGGGCCTGGATTTTCCTGTTCCTGGGGACTGGCACCCCCACGCCCATTCTCCTTACTTGGTTTGCTTCTCCGGCTGAGCAATCCTTCCTTATCTTCTGTCTCTAGGCCTGGCTTAGGGGGTCCAGTGGCCATCCTGCATCCACCTCCAGCAAATCCTCTCTCCCAAGTACCTGTCCCCACTAACGGCCGCAGGAAACCAGTCTCAGTACACCATTACCTCTATTTCTCCTCCCTGTCGTGGGATTGTATGCTGGGCATCTTGGCCTGCCACTTTTTCAACAGAACCTAGGCTTGGCGACCTGAATCTGTTGGTTTCAATAAGACCCTGCTGGCCAAAATTTTGTAAAAGTGCCGGGTCTCAGAGGATCCGAAACAAGGTGGACCATGTGCTGCTGTCCTGTGGCAGCTGACTTGGCAGTTCTTTATGCCGGTCTCTCCGGCTTCACTGCCCAGGACTGGACTACAGACTCACCTTCCAGCTTTTCCCAGGCCTCTTGGCACTCACTTTAGCCAGAACCTGCGGGTATAATGGGCTCCTCCCTTTCTGGCCTCCAGAGCCTTCTGTCTGTGCAACGGCCCTGTGGAAGGATCCCTAGAGGAGCCAGCCTGCGCCCCGTTGGACGTACACACCCCAGAGGATATTCAGGGAGAGAACACAGGTGAAGCTTAGATTTGTCCAGGCACCACCAGGAGGCCACCGCCAAATTCTCATTCTCTTCCCGGTTTTCTTGTCCAAATTAACTTGGGCACAAAAGATGGTATTATGGCCCAGGGTGATAGAGAAAAATCAGAATCTTGCAAATAGATTGGTGTGGCTATAATGCCCC
This sequence comes from Dolichotis patagonum, assembly GCA_004027295.1. NCBI lineage: Eukaryota > Metazoa > Chordata > Mammalia > Rodentia > Caviidae > Dolichotis > Dolichotis patagonum. Next base: position 13,720 of record PVJX010016826.1, read on the forward strand.
TCAGTCAAGGTGTACATCTTGGCATTCGATCCTCCTGCTAGCTAAATGTCTCCTTTCTTCTCTCTATAGCTGTAAGTGCGTTCACACAGCCTTTACTAACTCAGTGATTGTATTGGTGTGAGCTGCTAGCTCTTGGCATCGTTCTTATCCACTTGTCCATCTGCACACCTGATCTGCGGTGCCTCACTGAGCACGGGCATCCTGAGGCAAGGTCCGGGGTATGACGGGGAGCAGTGGGCATTGCTCTGGTAGTTTCTGTTTCTCTTCCTGCGTGGCTTTAGAGGTGAGCATTTTTGTGTCTGCAGGATACAGAGGGCCCTTGTCCTGTGAGTCTAGGAATTTCCTGAAGAAGAACATGATAGTCCATGGCAGCTGTACAGGCAGGTGCACAAGTGCTATGGCATTTGTTCTTTCAGAAAAAGAGCTAGGATCTGGGACTGTTGTCTGGAGTCCTTACATGGATCAGTGGGATGATAAGGAAGTCATTTTTCTGTCCTGTTTGAGGAGTGGTACCAGGAAGCTGGGAACAAAACCCAAGGAACAGTTGGTTCTTTTCCCTTTGACACACCCTGGACTATTGAGATTTTAGATTAACAACATAGATGAGATTTAAAACGTTCACATTGATTTTATTTTTAAAGAACTTTTATGTCGATTCTTTTCATTAAGTCAAGATAATTTGTTAGGAAAAGCATAACTGATAGTGGAGAAATCTGGGAAGGTGTTCCTCTATCCATCTGCATTTCTTTTGAACCCTCCTTGTTTCTCTGCAGCTCCCGCTTGGTCCCTGTGCAGACAGGCACTTTGCCCAGGAGTGAGCGTGGCGCTTGTGTTAGTTCCAGGCAGCACAGTGTGATGAAGGGCATGAGTGTGGGCCTGGGACAGTTGGTGGTTCTTGCTGCTGCGTGTCTCAGGTGCTCCACACTGAAGATGAACAGGTGGTTTCCTACATAATGGTCCAGCTGCACTGCCCAGAAGTGAGCCCTGGTGAGGCTCCGTCGGGGTTGTTTTACCGCCGTATTTTCAGGCACTCTGGAAAAATGTGGCATGATGTTGTTTGGGCGTCAGTTTCACCTGGGAAGGTGACTCTTTTGCTAAAGTTTCTTGAATAGCTTCAGTGATACAGACTAAGCAGACACAGCCATGCTATGATACAGCCAATTTGAGCTGCAGAGCCCCATCCTGGAGAAGAGGCATGGTGTGAACACAAGTGACCCTGAGGCCACACCCTAACCCTAAGGAACCTATGGATTCCTACATTATAAGGCAAAGGGAAATTGAAATCGCTAATCTCCAACCTGAAAAGGGGGCGATCATCTGGCAGTTTCCCCTTGGGTCCAGAAGGGTCTCAGGGTTCTTAAAAGAGGAAGAGAGGGAGGCAGAAGAGCGAGGGAAACAAATGGCAGAAAGGACCAGGAGGTGCCAGGTTGCTGGCATTGGAGCGGGAGGAAGGGACTACAAGGCCAGGACAGTGGGCAGCCCCAGAAGCTGGAAAGGGCCAGTAAGGGGGTTATCCCCAGGAGCCTGGGAAGGGAACCAGCCCTTGATTATATATAGCCCAGTGGAACCCGCGTCAGATTTCTGTCCTCTAGGCTTGTGAAACACCAGTTTGCAGTGGATATGCTGCCTGTCTGTAGTAATTAGTTACAGCAGCAATGGAAACTAACACAGCCCTCAGGAGTAGTTGAGGCTGTAAAATAAGTCATCCAGAACTGTGTTTTAAGTGACTTGGTTGTGTGCAGGACATGGCAGGGGAGGGAGAGTGCAGAAATCAGGTGGCCAGGCTGGGGAAGGGGAGGAGGTATGGCCTCCGTGATCCCTGAAGCATGATTTTTTCCTTTCTTCCTCCTGAATTTTCAAGTACAGTAGTGAGCTTAGTAAGCAGAAGCAAGGGGTTGGGTGCCCATAGCAGGCCCCCCCGCAAATGTTCCTTTCTCTGCCTCCTGACATTCTGCGTCACTTTGGTTGCTGCCATGCAGCCCCTGGCCAAAGAGTCCAGCTGAAGGGTCTGCAGGTTAGCGAGCTTTGCTCCTGACTGGCCAAGGGGCAGTGAGCCTTGGCAGTAGGCAGAATGGGTGCTCTGTGGCTGCCTGCTCTGGGGTGAGACATCGAGAGAGCTGCGACATGTCCTCTGCAGGAGAGGCTTTGCTGAGAGCCCAGTGTGGAGCCTTCCTTGCCCAAGCCCTGCCTGGATCCTGAAAGGGAGGAGTCTGCCCTGGCAGCTGCCTTAAACCTGTTTGATCTGCCACGTGTAGCATAGCTCTCCCGTGGAAGCCAGAGAGGGTCAAGGGACGACCTTGACGGTGGGCCATGTGGGTGCCACTGCGCCCTCAGCTCAGCCGCGGAGTCCCACGCAGGCCTGGGATGGCGCATGGAGGTAGATGGCTCCTGAGCCTGTGGCTCTGGAACCCCGGGGTGCTCCTCACCCCCAGAATAGGGCAGCAGCCTGGAGCGGCCTCCTGGGTGTGCACGGAGAGCACACTGCTGCTCCCCTTGGGGTGGAGAGGGAGAAATTAGGTCTGGGAGACTTTCAGGCACTTCCAGATAGCTGTCACTCCTGGTGGCTCTCTGTGCAGATGTTGTAGGCAGAGCAGGACTGGCACAGGAGGAAGGAAGGTTGCAGGGCGTGGCTCTCAGGCTTGCCTGCCCGGAGGACTGTTCGCAGGCCTCCTGTCCGGCGCCCTTGGCTGCCTCAGGAGCCTGTGACTTCGTGCTGCAGCCTCTCGGTCCTCTTTGTCCTGATCAGTCCAGTCAGAACCTGACGCCGCGGGGGAGACTGACAGACGTCTTGTCCCAGTATAGCAAACATGTAAGTGGCTTCATTCCTCAAGGGGAAGAGACAAGCTCAGATGCCCCTTTCCTTGGGGACTGACCTTGTCCATCTTGTCTCGTCACCAGTGCTCACTTCTGTCACTCATGGCTGGCAAAAAAGCACAACAAGAAACAAAAATAATCATTTTAAATGGAAGTGCGCTTTCTTCCTCTACAGTCATTCAGGAGACAAACCAGGGCGGGGTTGTGGATCAGATGAAAAGGCAGCTGACGTGGAACTTTCTTTTTGAGGGGAGGAGGGCAACTCCAGGGGAACTGAAGAGGGGCTGGAGACCAGGAGAAGATACACTGGAGCTGAGTTTTCCAGAAAGTAGGCAAAGTCCTGCTGCAGTGACAGCAGTCACCTCCGTTCACCAGAGCTAGCGGAGTCCTCCCGTCCCTCCCTGTTATGGTTGAACCCTAAAATATCCCCCAAGGGTCTCACTTTCAGAAATTCAGCTTTTGGAAGCTGATTGGCCCCTGGGACCCTGTATCCAGTGGATTCGTCCATGGAGTTCGTAGCTCTGTACTGTTAGCAGCTGGAGCCTGGCCAGGAGAGGCAGATCACTAGGGGCCACCCAAACGGATGTGTTCTTGTCTCTGGCTCCTCCCTTCTGCCCTGGCTCCTGGCTGTCCTCCCCCCGGGGCCCTCCCACCACACCCTTTCTGCCTTGGAGCCAGCCAGCCAGCCAGCCGTGGACTAAATCTTCCGAAAACCATGAGCTAAAGTTAGCCTCTTGTCTTTTAAGTTGTGGATGTCAGGTATTTTGTTCCAGTGATAGCAAAGTGACTAATACAGTGTCCTGGTCTTAGGTAGAGCCCCCTCCCTCTGGGAGATAAGTTCAGAGGCTGACTTGGAACCAGCCCAGGGGCAGGCAGCCCAAAGGAGACTGTTGGGACAGGTATCTTTTTCTAGGGTGTTGCAGGAATGACACCACTAGTAATTACAGCTTTTCATACTTTCGTTCTCTTGGGATAACAGGAACTCAGTGTCCCAGAGATTTTGAATCCAGTGTCAGTGCCACTGGGCCAAAACCCAAGTGTCCTGGGACCTCACTCCCTTTGGGGCTCTGGGGAGGAATCCATTGCTGTCTTCCAGCTTCTGGGGTCCCCGATGTTCCTTGTAAGTCCAGCCTCTTCTTTCTCGATCATGTGGCCCTCTCTTCTGTCCACATCAGTCTCCCTCTGCCTCCCTCCATGAAAGACACTGACATATTTTAGGCCAACCCAGACAGCCTCCCTACCTCAAAGTCTAGGTCATACCTGTGAAATCTGCACTGCCCTCGGCAGTCACCTCCCCAGGTTCCTGGACATTTGGAACCAATGTCAGCCTCCCCAAGGAAGGAAGATTTGCTGGGGGGTGGGGATGGAGTCCCCAGCATAGCTACAGGACAGAAAGGGAAGAGGCAGTAGAAGCATGGAATTCTAGATGGTTCTGGTTCCTTGGGGTTGGGGCGATCAGCATGTGGAGGCAGCCCTGTGTGTAGAGATCTGGACAGACAGAATCTGGAAGCGCAGCTAATCCTGTATTGTGCAGGTTGAGAACTCAAGGGAGATGAGGCCTTCTGTGCGAGACACGACAGGGGCAAGGTGCTTGTTGGTAACAATAGTAGAGATCAGGTGCGGAGGGAAGTCCTGTCCCCTGACCGGGCCACCAGCATGGCCCCAGGGAAGAAGCTGAGACCAAGAGAAGGGAAGTCCTTCACCCAATAAGTAGTAAATGGCAGAGGGAAGGTCTGGATCATTCAGAGGCCTTCAGAGTCATCAAGGTGAGACAGGACTGGGGCAGAGGCGTGGTGAAATCTGCACAATTCATAACAATGCATAACACAATTCATAACACATGATACAAATCGGCACAGATAAGTGACCTGGTGTCTGCTTGGGGTGCATATGGGGCTCCCAAGTGCTTGAATGTGCTCAGTCGGGATAGCATGTTGGGGCCCACGCATGGGAAGAGTGGGCTGGACAGGCAGGTGCTCCAGCCTTCCTCTCAGGAAAAAGGTCAGGGTGCAAAGGTGCGAGGTCTTCTTCACAGAGGTCAAGACCTAGGAGAGCCCAGGGTCACTGGAGGACTACAGAATGAGGTGGGTGCACAGGGTTGGCAGGGGCCAACCCAGAAGACCTGCCCGACCCGAGGAGGGACAGGATGTGGAGGCACAGATAACACTTGAGCAGTGCAGCCCTGGACGCAGGTCAGCCAGAGGGAAGGGAGCATGTGTGAGGTCGAGGCGAGGTGAAGAGGGTGTTAGGGCTGGGGGAGGGTTTTCACTGCTTCATGGGTTCGCTTCTCTGCCCTTCATTCAGCTGCAGCTGTGTTGTGTGCACTCACTGCATCCCTGGGCGTGCAGTCTGGAGAGCAAGTGGCAAGCGAAGCGGAGACGGGCGTCACGCTGAGGAGGAGCCAGAGGATCGAGGGCACTGCCCGGGGAGCAGCGGAGGCGAGCAGCTTCGGGCCGTGCCCAGGCTGCTGGGAGCATGAAGATGGATGTGCTGGTGACTCACAGGAAAGAGGAGTTGGGCAGGGACCATTGTGAGCGCTCCAGGGAGGCTGGCATGTCACAGTCATAACACAGTCTGCTTGGCAGACACCATTCACATTCCTGGACTCGTGGCTCAGATGTGGCAGCCAAGTGGCTCAGTCATCAGGGCCTTGATCTGGGCCTTCGGATTTGCAGGATGGCTCAGGTGGGGGCCCCAGGGCCACAGGGTGTTGAGGGGCTGTTGAAGAAGTGACTTAATGGCCCACCCTAGGATTAGTGGTTTTTTTCATTAGAAAAATAGATGGTGAGTTGGTCCTGGTTGTCTGTGGAGAGCTGGGTGCCAGGGCTGCAGCAGGGCAAGTCCCTGCTGCACAGAGCTCTGGGCAGAGGAAGACGAGTACCGAAGGCCCTCAAGGGTGCAGGGCGCGGGGAGAGCTTCCAAGAGTGCACGTGAACCAGCCATATGACAAGCAGGGTCAGGATACCCCAGACTAGGGGACATGAGTAGTTCACCAGGCTCCTCAGCAGAAGGGGAGAGGGGAGGGCTGGCAGGCCTTAGCGACAGTTCCTGGGACACAGGAAGCCGTGGGAGATTCATGTAGCTCATGGCACTGGTGCCTGAGTAGCAGAGGGAGGCTGCGGGTGTGGTTAGGGTCAGGGATGGCCATGGCATGGGCAGGAGCTGGCAGTAGGACAGCTTCAAGTAGATGGGCCCTGCTGACGGGGTGGACATTGGGGAAGGGTGAAGGCCACTCCTTCTCTGTGCACTTGTGATACCTGTGGAAGTTTGGCACTCATACAGAACAGTGCATCTCTTAGAGTCCCTGACCACTTTTACCTAGGCAGTCCCTCTCCCCGGCTTCTGAGTGCAGGCTGGAGGTGCGTAGACTTGAGGGGAGAGGGAACAGCACTTAATGTTTTGAAATGCTGCGTTTAAGGTGCATGTTGGAAGTGCAGGCAGCATTTTGCATCGAAGAGGACAGAGGAATTCAGGGCTCAGTGCCCATGTCTGAGCTAAGGACAAAACACTGGAGGTCTTGGCCTTTGCTGAGGTTGGAGAAGGGACAAAGAGGCAGAGCTGGGCTCATCTGGAGAAGGAGCCACCTGCACCAGGAGCTCTAGCCCCCAAGCAGGAAGACCTCAGTGACCAGCCCTGTAACCATTGCCAAGGGCCAGGCCTTGGCCAGGAAGGATGCCCGAGAGGCCTGGCCCTGTAGGGTGCTTGCAGCCCCTTAAGAGCAGGAACCTTCTCCTAGCCATGCTCTGAGTGGCCAGCCACACACACGTGCACACACACATTTTTCTCCTTGAATGTCACCCTGAGAGCTAAAGCCTAGGCCTGTCCAGAGAGGGAAAGGAAGGTGCTGGCTTCCACAAGGAGCATTGCCCTGTCGGGTCCTGCAGCTTGGAGCAACGATGCCTCTGGGTCTGCTAGACCTCAAGCCCTTCTGGGCATCACTTAATGTTTTGAAATACTGCATTTAAGGTGCATGTCAGAAGTGCAGGCAGCATTTTGCATCGAGGGGAAAGAGGAATTCAGGGCTCAGTGGCCATGTCTGAGTGCATAAGGGCCCAGGACAGCATGGAGGTGCTAGTCCCAGCCCCTCCCAGGTGCTGCCTGGCAGTGCCCTGCAAGCCCTGTGCCGGTGTTCTTTGTTTTTCCCTATAGGAGGAGGGGAGCCGCAAGGTGCCCCATGCTCTCCTGGTGACAGTCGCAGGTCTCAGGAGTGGAGAGCTGCCGGCTGTGCCCCACCGCAGAGCTGGGACCCGCTTCCCAGTGTCCCGGTGCGGCAGTGTGACAGACCCTGGCCTGTGCCTGGCGCCATGTGGCTACACTGGACTGTGGAGTAGGCGAGGTGTGTAGGGGTGTGGACCCTCAGTTCCTGTCGAGCACCAGCACCTGCCCTGGGAACTGGCCAAACCTTAACAGCAATCCCTGGCCACACTGGTACAGGGCTTGCAGGGTACTACCAGGCCTTTCCAGCCTGTGCCCAGGACAAGCCGGGCTCCAGGCAGCATGTGAGGCCAGGACCCTGGTCCCTGCATAGTTTGCATTTGTAGAAGAGCACCAGAGAGCAGGTTCTGCCAACAACTGAAAAGTATTTCTGTGTGGCTCAGATTGACTTAATGTTTAAATGTTACAGAAGCCGAACCCAGGAAATAGAGACGCAGTCACCTCGTGAGCCCTTGTTTGCTCTGTGCTAGGCGTGGTCTGGGAGTCAGGGGTAGAAATGAGCAAACCAGCTGTGTGACATGCCAGTGGTGACTTCATCCTGCTCAGATCTGTGCGCTCTCTTCTCCCGTCTTCTGCTCCTCTACCCCGGCTGCCCCGTGCCTCCCCTTGCCCGCCGTGAGACACCAGCCCACACAAAACCACTCACACTCAGCTTTCTGTCTGGCCAGCTGGGACCGGAAGATGGGATAATTTTGCTTTGGAAGACTTCACATCTTGCTGAATAAAAGTAAAGATATTGCTGGAGTCAGGCTTTACCCACGCCGTGGAAGTGATGAAATCCTGTTTCTCCAGGACAGATCAAAGTTCCGATGTCAGCCCATGCAGTGCAGGTAGCAGAGAAGCAATGGCCGCCTTGCTGACCGCTGTGCTCTCTCCTTGTGTGCAGGTCCCTCCCGACACTCAATCTGATGCCTGTCCAGCCCTCCAACCACCTGGAATGGAATGAACCTATGCACTCCCTCCGGATCAGTGTGGGGGGTCTCCCTGTGCTCGCGTCCATGACCAAGGCTGCGGATCCCCGCTTCCGCCCCCGCTGGAAGGTGATCCTTACGTCCTTTGTGGGCGTTGCCCTCCTCTGGCTGTTCTACTCCCACCGCGCAGCCCCCGGCAGGTCCCCGACCCCCAATGCACACAACTGGAGGCTTGGCCAGGCGCCTGCCACACAATACAATGACACTTACCCACTGTCAGCCCCCCAGAGGACACGGGGCGGGATCCGCTATCGAATCGCCGTCATTGCTGACTTGGACACGGAGTCCAGGGCCCGGGAGGAAAACACCTGGTTCAGTTACCTGAAGAAGGGCTATCTGACTTTGTCGGACAGTGGGGACAAGGTGACTGTGGAGTGGGACAAAGACCACAGTGTGCTGGAGTCCCACCTGGCGGAGAAAGGGCGGGGGATGGAGCTGTCCGAGCTGGTCGTGTTCAACGGGAAGCTGTACTCCGTGGACGACCGCACAGGGGTGGTCTACCAGATCGAGGGCACCAAGGCCGTGCCCTGGGTGATCCTGTCCGACGGCGATGGAACCGTGGGCAAAGGTAATGGGGCCACTTTCTGCAGACCTTTCACCAGATGCCAGGGGCTCCGGGCCGGCCGGCCGTGGTTTGGTTCCTAGATGAAAAGCAGTCCAGAATGTGGGGCTCCCTTCTGCCCTAACCCCCAGACCCCACACCCAGCCCTGAACAAAGTCTTACTGTCATCAAACAAAAGTCCTCTCTAGACTAGATCCCCGCCCATGGGGAGTTCCAGGAAAAGTTCAGGGCTGTGGCCCCCGCACTCTCGCTCCCTCTCTGTCCCTTGTGGAGGCTTCTGTGGTGTCTCAGGATGGCACAGTGACTCCACCCACCGGGCACTGCAGCCTGAGAGTGCCATGTCCGGGTTTCTGGGTCTCAGTTGAGACGTGGACCTCAGTGTGCTGGCGGTACAGGTCAGCCGCTGCCTGGCCTGATCTCCTGGTCCTGGGGACCAGGTCTGCCTGTGAGTAGACTCTGTCAGGTCCAGCGTTTCCCCACCCCAGTAAGTTACTGCTTCCCCAGGGTGGGGACAGCTGCCGGAGCCCTCACACTGCGGAGGGACCTGCCAGGTATGAAGGGTATCGGCAGAGGACTGATGAGAGATGCTGTTTGTCAAATTCCTTGTGGCTGCTCCTTCTAGAAAACCAGCCACCAGTGTCAGCTTCTATGCCAGAGGACGTTGGTGGCCCTGCCTGCCCCATCATACCAATAGAAAGACCTCTTCCATGTCTGCCCAAGACAGGCTGCTGGCAGGAACCAGCTCTCCACACAGGTGTCAGGGAGCATGTTGGTCACCATTGTCCACCTCGAGTCTGTCACAGTCTTAGACCACCCTGCTGTGGTTCTGTTCTCCGCTAGCAAGGACAAAGGGACGGCAGGGCCTCTGGGCCCGGCCGGGGTCAGGTCCTTAAGACAGGCAGCGGAGCTTCAGGACACAAAGCGTCTTAACCGCAGAAGTGGCTCAGGAGACTGCCCAGGTTGCAGCTCTCTCCAGGGGAATAGCTGTGGGGAAGCACCCTGCAGCCCTGCGTCTGCACCCCCCGGTGGGGGAGGACTGCAGCTTCAGCTTCCCAGGAGCAGAGAAGCTTGCAGGGTGTTCGGGAAAGCAAGCTCGAGTCAGACCCTAGCATGTCGGGATGGGGGGGCAGCACGCTGGACAGCCAGAGGCTCTCTGGCCTGGGCTAGGCTGCTGCCTGGAAAGTGAGTCCCAGAGGGGGCGGGGCCAGAGAAGCCCGGAGAGAGCTGAGGGGAGGGCGGAGCCTCAGCCAGGGGTCCTAGATGAGTTGGAGGTAGGGGACAGACTGGCTTGGAGGCCAGGCAGAGGAGGAGAGCAGGAGGGCATGTGGGCCCTGCGCAGGCTTCTGCCCCGGCCTCTTGTCCTGGCCTCTAGGGAAGTTCCAGGCAAGGACTTCTGATGTCCAAGGTTGCTGGCCCTAGGGCCCCAGCGACGGTGGCCTCTCTCAGGCACCTTTGCTCTCATTGTCCCAGGCTTCAAAGCTGAGTGGCTGGCTGTGAAGGATGAGCGGCTGTACGTGGGCAGCCTGGGCAAGGAGTGGACCACAGGCACCGGCGAGGTGGTGAATGAGAACCCTGAGTGGGTGAAAGTGGTGGACCACAAGGGCAGCGTGGACCATGAGAACTGGGTGTCCAACTACAACGCTCTGCGGGCCGCTGTGGGGATCCGACCACCGGGTAAGAGGCCAGCTGATGTCCAGCCCAGGGCCACGTGACTTTCTGGCGGGTATTGAGTTGCTCTGGACCTGTGCGTGCTCCACATGTTCCCCGAGCACTGTGACGTCAGGCCCTGCTCAGTCGTGATTTTGCTTCCTCAGCCCCCCTCACCCGCACAGAGCAGCCCACCTCCCCCCCCCCGGGAGTCCTTGTAGGTTGCATCTGGGCATCTGGGGAGAGCTACATCCTGGAGGCAGGGGAGGATGGCACCTCCTGCCTCGAGGCCGCCTCCCCTGACCCTCATCTTTCCACGAACCAGACCTCTGTTTATTGTGTACCCTCCCGGAACTCTCTTTCCTGTGCCTCTTGATTACCGCCAAGGAGACAAAGTAAGGACAGGACTCCTGGTAAAGGCTGTGGCCCTCTGGGTCACCCTGTGGGGGACCTGCACTGAACACAATGCCGTGTTCTCCTACTCCGCACACTTGCCCATCACCCTACAGAGCTGAGGGCGTCCAGGGGGTGGCGTCATCCACAGCGTCATCCTGGGTGCGGCCTGCCACTGCTCTGTGTGCCTGGCCATGACAGGCTGGAGACGAAGGGCCAGGCCATCTCTGGCGTGTAGTGACCAAGGGTCTGTCCTGTGTCCAGGCTACCTCATCCATGAATCGGCCTGCTGGAGTGACACTCTGCAGCGCTGGTTCTTCCTGCCGCGCCGGGCCAGCCACGAGCGGTACGACGAGAAGGAGGATGAGCACAGGGGCACCAACCTGCTGCTGAGCTCCGCCCAGGACTTCGGGGACATCTCTGTCCGCCGCGTGGGCGAGGTGGTCCCCACGCACGGCTTCTCGTCCTTCAAGTTCATCCCCAACACCGACGACCAGATCATTGTGGCCCTCAAGTCTGAAGAGGACAGCGGCCTGGTGGCCACCTACGTCATGGCCTTCACTCTAGACGGGCGCTTCCTGCTGCCCGAGACCAAGGTCGGAAGCGTGAAGTACGAAGGGATAGAATTCATTTAAGCTACATCGCAGCGTTGCGCACGGCGGAGATCGACGCTCTTCGGCTCTTCGCTGTGCTGCGTCGGGACTGAGGTTTTATAAAAACCAGAGGACTGCACTTTTGTTTTGTCTTGCTCTTTTTGTAACCGTGAAGTGTGTGCCTGGCTTAGGGGGGTTTCCTGGATGGGCATTCAGTCCCAGGACATGTGAAGCCACTGGAAGTGCCATGGGACGGGTCATGTCCTGGAGCCCGGACAGCCCCTCGGGTCCCTCTACCACCTGGTGGTGGACATTGGTCGCTGCAGGCACCTTGATAGGGACCAGGCTTGAGGTTGGCCCTGCTCCTCTTCCTTTTGACCTCCCTTTCCTGGCTTCCCATGAGTTCTCTGTTGAATACCTGTTTTGGTAGCACCTGCAATGTTAGGTGCTCTGCCTGCTCCAGGGTCAGCAGTGAACACGAGGTGGCCCGTCCACTAGGAACTCCCAGCCCCCCTCTTCCCGCTCCTCTGGGAGCCTTGGGCACTCCGTGCGCCCTGCCCACCTTGGAAGTTAATGTTTACACACTGCAGGATGCAGGCACAGTCCAGGTGGCCTAGGGACACATCTGTCCACACTGTCCAGAGAGCAGTTACAGCCACATGATACGGTGGAACTTCTCTTGCCAAGGGCTCCACTTCCTCCCTTCTGACAGTGCCATGAAGCACTTCAGGGTTTTAATTATTAACTTATTTTTATTGAGGGAGTTTCGCCTCTCATAAAATCACCAGATCTTATCACACAGAGCAGAGGCACAGCAAATTTACCCTCAGCCTGGAGGAAATTGTAACTGAGCAGCTGCACTTGGCAAAACTAGTTCACAGTAGAGGTCTCTGAGCCCTTGGCATGATGCCTTCTGCTGGCAGCTTCCAGAAAGTGCCATGCCCGTTGAGATTCATGAATGACTTGAAGGTGTTACTCCCAGGAGGTCCCTGTGTTCTGGTAGCCTGCAGTGGACCCCTGACCCAGGCCTGCTCTACTCTGGGGATCATCCCTGTCATTTCCTGGGGTCTCTCCCCACAACCACCTCCTCTTCCCCGTGGAAACCTTACACGACCTTGGCTCATTTTAGGTCCCTGCCATGTCCGCTTGATGCTCTAGGGCAGAGGCTAGTGGGACTGAAATACAGAAGGGACATTATAGCTCTCCTCCCCGTGACAACTACCTCACCCCACATCACCCCTCAGGACAGCAGAGGCACCACGATTGGGGGGAGGCTCCTGGGCTGTGACTGGCCCTGTGTTGACCTTCACAGACCTCTCCCACTTAGAAAGTTCAGGATGCCTGTCCAGAGTCATTTCTCTCCTGGTTGATCCTCACATTACAGGACAGCAGCAGAGGAGAAGCCACGTTACTGTGACATTTCTCTAGAGCTCGCCTCCCACTGGGCACAGCCCAGAAGACCCACATCTCTCACCTGTGCCTGGCTGGGCCATCTGACCCCCTCCTCAGTAAATGTCAGTGATGTTGGGTTGTGTAACTTAAAAAGTAGAGATGTACTGAGCAGCGGGGAAGACTTGGGACAGTCTTTCTGTCCCAGTGGAAGCATTTCTAGTGTGTCGTTGGCCCAGAGCAGAGCAGCATTTTCACACAACGATTTCTAAAGATTTTGAGGCCAGCCTTTCTTTCCCTCTGCATTTGCTGCTGTCAACATGGTGATTGTGTTCCTGCCCTCCAAATCCCGTTCATTTTGTAAACAATAAAGTGTGAGAGGAAATGAGTCTTCTTTGTCTCCAGGTCTGTGTTGGCCATGCAAGGCGCTGGTGGCCCTGGGTGACAGTTCCGTCCTGTTACAGGTTACAAAGGCACAGAGCTGGCCTCACCAGGACCAACCTGTGCGCCCTGTGGGCTGTGTGGGAAGCCTCCCTGGCAACTGGCAGCCAGTCCGGCAGTGGCTGAGGGAGCAGGCACAGTGGCTTCAGGCTCCAGCCCTCCCCTGTCCCTCTCTCCCTGTGGCCAAGACAGATCCTCTAACCTCCCTGTCTTCCATTTCCTCTTCACAAGGAAGGTGACCCAGGGCCGAAGCAAATAGTGGATGTGTTAGCCCATGTGAGGGCCATAGGAAGTGACCTGAGGCCCAGCAGGAACCTAGGCACTGGCTCCATGGCTGCCCACCTCAGAGGGGGCATCCAGAAGATTTGGGAGAGAGAAGCACTCAAGCAAGAGGTCTGGGCCCAACTGCCATGGGTGTGTACAGCAAAAATGCATTCCAAGGACATGGAAGTCTTTGTGCTGGCCTGAGACACGCCCAGAAGGGAGGAGAGACAAGAAGTGTAGCCAGATGGGGAGGAACCAGGAGCACAGGCACAACAGCCGGTCATATCATTTGGCCTAGCTCTTGAGCTGTACTCTTCTCCTCTCATTAGCAGCCTCTGGGATTGGCCCATGGAGACCCAAACGGGACTGGAAGTGAGGTAGAAGAGATAACGATAGGTGAAAAGGAAAATTGTAGTTTTAAAATTGCACTTTCAGCGGACACAATGGCACACACTCGTAGTCCTAGCACCCTGGAGAGCCGAGGCAGGAGGATCAAAAGTTCATACCCAACCTGAGCAATTTAGTGAGACCCTGTCTCCAAGAGGGAGGGGGACAGGGTGACGTAGCTCAGTGTGAAGGCCTTGGACTCCTCAGTAATGCAAAGTAAAATAAAACAGTACTTAAAACAGAAACTGCAGGGGAGAATCAAGATGGCAGAGTGGTGAGCGGCAGCAAAATTCAGCCCGTCTGAGATCGGGAATCCAGACACTGGAAGGTAACAACTTGGGGAAGAAACACAGGAAAGTAGATAGCTAAGAACCTGGGAGGAACTGTAGGAAAATTAAAAGCTGCAGAGAAGACAGATCGCAGTGCAGAGAAGGCAACAGAACAGCCTAGGCCTGTGCTGGTGAACATTTTAGAGACACGAGCCCAAACTGCAATCCAAAACCCACATTTATCACAAGCCTGAATATTACCGAGGTTTTAGTTTAGAAAAAACAACTCAGACTAACATCTTTGTTTTAAAAGAAAAATAATAAGCATGTCATAGGTTCTCCCCCACCAACCAGAGTCTCCCAAGCTCTCTGCTTGAGGCACATGGAGAGGGGAGCCTGGCTATTCATAAGCAAGGTGGCTTCCGAGGGTCCAGGGAGGAATGTGGTGGGCTGGGCTGGTGACAGCTTCTGGGGAGGCTCATGATTGTTGTTATCCATAGGGACAGCACAGGGTTCTTTCTGAGGGACTCCTTCCACACGACAGGCAACAGCTTGAGAGGGATCCCAGCAAAGGCACCTGCCCTATTGCCAGAGAGTGCTTGGTTGGGCTCTGGGAAGGGATCGAGTGTTTGAATCTGGAACTCAGAACAGATCAGGAAAGGATTCACTTCAGGGTTCCTAGTATGACATTCCCACAGTGACTTGAGTGAGTGACAGCCACATGAGATGGCCACAGACTGGGAGCAGGCTGGAAAGACACCTCCTAAGTCGCTGATGGTTAACCTTTTAGAGACCGAGCGTCCAAACTGCAGCCCCAAGCCCGCTTACGTATAGAGCAGTGCCAGCACTGCCCTAGGGATGCTGTTATCTGATTCTCAGCTACTGGGGCAGTGCTGGAGCAACTTGGCTTGGGTGCTGACAGAGAGGGCTCTGTGTGCCCACTGCAGTACTTCTGTCATAGGTTGTCACCACTGTGCAGAGGGGTTTGAGCTTGGGCTAGGAAGGGCATGAGCCCCGCCCCCCATGGTGGGAAGGCCAGCCCAGTTTGAATTGCCTCGGTCTGCAAGTGCAAGCATGGAGTTCTTGAGCCCTCACCCTCGTGCCTGCATTCAGTACTGCTCTGGGATCTGATTGCATCCCTTATGCAAGTGAGGACATGTCTCAGCTTGGGCATTGTGACACCCTGAAGTTAACTGGAATGATGGGGGGACATCTCACAAACCTGCAAGCTGTACAGCTGGGTGAAGAGCACCATAGATTGCTGGATTCTGCAACTGTAGATCCTGGAAGAGAACCATTCATTCAAAAATATAGAGAATTTTTCCTGTTTTTGGACTCTTTTTTCCCCCCTTTCTGTCTCTTTCTTGCCCTCCTTTCTTCTTACTTTTTCAATGGTTTATTAGGGTCTGCAGAATTTCCTTTTGTCTTCCTTGTTATTTCTTTTTTTCTTTTTCTTCCTTTTTTTCTCCATTTAATTTTTTCTTCCATCTATTTTCCATATCATTTATCTTCTTTTCTTCCTTTTTTCTTTTACCTTCTCTTATTTTTTTTTTTACCATTATCTAATTCTATAAATAACCTTCTACACAATGGGATCCATTGTCTCACTTTTCTCTCTTCCTTCTCATCTCCCATTATTTAATTTAATTTTTTGAATTTTTCCTTTTACATATGCCCATTACCAACCCTCTCCCGTGATACCTCAGTTCATGAATGCTTTTATTTGTAAACAGTTTGGCTCACAAACAGAAACATCTGGCAGAATTTTGTTTTTGTTTTCAGACTCTGCATTGGGTGATGAACACGAACATGGCCATCTTTTCCAGAATGGAAAATGAAATTAAATTCATGAACTGAGGTCCTGCTGTGTATCTTGAATAATATAACAAGTCTTATTAACCTTCAGCTAGTCAGTTAGCTCTATCATTGTTGTTGAATTCTTTTCTATCTAGTACATATTTGCTATATGTCAACATCTTGGTTGTCTTAGGGTGTATAATTGCAGATTTCTGTTCTGTGGTTAGTGGTGGTATATTACTGATGATTTTGGTGATACTATTATTGCTGATTTGCTTGATATTGCCAGGGTCGCATAACCGTTGCTAACCTTTGTGACGCTGACAATCCTGTACAAAGGTCTGTTCCCAGAGAACTGGGAGTTGGGCTAACTGCTCTGCATCCTCCCCTCCCAAATTCACAGAAGCGGTTGGAGCTTGGAACAGAAGCAAAGGACTATAGTTACCCCTCCCCAGTGCATCACTGAAAAGCAGACTGAATAAAGAGATCCCCATACTGCCCACAAGCTCCTCCCGCTGTGAGTGCCTGAAAACCTAACCACAAAAAAATCCCACAAATGAATATACAGAAAACAATGGAAATATGAGAAGACAAGAACAAAAGCTTCTCAAAACTCCCAGTTCCCCCAGAGGCCCCTAAGGGCATCAAAGGGGCAGAAAGCAAAACCACACCACTGAGTTATTTGAAAGGATAAGAGAAGAGACTAAAAACCGGATCAGTGAGGGGTTTGGTGAGATTATAGAAAATACAACTAAGCAGATAATGGAAGGACAGTAAAACCTTGGTTTGTGACCATAATTTGTTCCAGAAACATGCATGTCCTCCAAAGCACTTGTATATCAAAGTGAATTTCCCTGAAGAAATGATAGAAACTCAAGATGATTTGTCCTAAAGCCCAAAAATATTCATATAAAAATGTTTACAAACTATAATATAACAAAAATAATAAAAGATACAAAATATTAAAAAAAATAACCTACACTTACCTTTGAAAACGTTCCTGGCTAGTGTGAGGGAGACAAGAGAGGAGGGTTAATATTAGGATGCTTTTCACCATCAGTAACAGAATCACTGCTATCTCTTGGCTCAGTGGAATCTTCTTACATTTATGCGACTTTAACAAGGACCCTATCCGATAACACTTGTTCTTGAGGATTTCACAGAAATATGACACTGCCTTGTCACTAACCAGATTCATCACTCACATTGTTAGACCCTTGCTCAAGTGGTACTTTTCTATTTTTTGCAGTTTCCCACATTTTACACATCTCCCTAATCGCATTGGAAGGAAGGCCTTTTTCTCCACCTCCTCTGCAGACAAGATCTCCTCTAGAACCTCTCATTGTTAGGAGATGATCACTCACAATCCCACAACAAGAAACAGAGAAGAACCATTAACTTAGCTCTGATCATCTGCTGTTCAGCATCACATGCTACTAATATTTCAAGACATCGTTCATTTATCAAGTTAAATTTGATTAGAAATGTTTGCTCACCTTGTGGAACACTTGCAAAACAAGTTACTCGCAATCCAAGGTTTTACTGTATTAAACAAAATGATCAGAGACCTTATAGAAGGCACTAATAAAAAGCTAGCTGAGCTAAACAAAATGATATAAAATATGAACAACCAGTTCAGCAAAGAATTAGACTTCATGAAAAGGTTTCAAACAGAAATCCAGGAGATTAAAAATTATATTAAAAGTACAGGCAGCAGAAGCCACCAGTGAGAACAGAATATCAGAAGATTGAGATACTTTCAAAGACCAGTTACTCAGACATACCTTAATAACTGCAAGAAAACATGAAAAATTGATCTAATAACTGCTAGATTACACAAAGAAGACCAATTGGAATAAGTGAAGAAAACAGAAGACAGTACAAATGGCATAAAAGCCTCTTTTATGGAAATAATAGCAGAAAACATCTGAAATATAGGGAAAGAGATAAACACAGAGTAAGTGATGCATACAGAACCTCAAATAGCTACAATCAAAATAGAACCACTCCACATCACATGACAGTCAAAATACCAGAAGTCCAACACAGGGACAGATTCTTAAAAGTGGTTAGAGAAAAAGCAATGAATCACTGATACAGGTAAACCACTAGAATGAGAGCAGGATTTTCAACACAATCTTAAAAGATCAGGAAAGCTGACTTCTGGGAAATTGGCAGAGCAGCAAGCAGAGAAAACAGCCTCACTGAGAGACACCATCCAGATGCTGGATGATAGCATCGTGAGGAAGACAAGAACGAAGGAAGTGGGTCCCCTGGACCCAGGAAGAATCTGAAGTGTGAATTCATAGACTGAAAGTCAAAGTATGGAAAACAATACTCCATGTGACAGGAACCCAGAAAAAAGCAGGGGTAGCCATTCTATTGGCAGACAAAGTGAATTTCAAGCCAAGACTGATTAAGAGAGATAAAGAAGGTCACTACATCCTCATAAAGGGGAAGAGATAAAAATCATAAATATATATGCAACAAATACCAGTGCACCCAACTATATAAAACAATTACTAACAGCTGTGAAAAATCAAATAAGCCCTAATCCAGTTGTATTGGGAGACCTCAATACCCCACTGTCACAAAAAGACAGATCAACTAGACAAAAAAATCAATAATGAAATATTAGAACTGAATCAAGCTTTTGAACAAATGGACCTATTAGATGTCTATAGAGTGTTCCACCCCACAACATCAGAATATGCATTCTTCTTAGCTGCACATGGGGCATTCTCCAAAATACTCTATATGGACATTCTCCATATATTGGCTCATAGAACATGCTTAAGTAAATGCAAAAGAACTGAAATGATCCCATGCATACTATCAGACCACAGTGCAATGAAATTGGAAATTCATGCCAAAGGAAACCACAGAACTTCATTCACACATGGAAATTAAATAGCACCCTACTGAACAATCAATGGGGACACAGATGAAACTAAAGAAGAAATTAGACAGTTTTTACAGTTGAATGATAATGACAATACAACATACTGGAACTTGTGGGACACAATGAAAGCAGTCTTAAGAGGGAAATTTATAGCAGTAAATACCCCTATCAGGAAAACAGAGCAAGCACATATAAACAACTTAATGTTGAACCTCAAACTTCTAGAAAAAGAAGTGCAGGCTAAACCAAAATCTCGTACAAGAGAGGAAATTATGAAGATCAGAGCAGAAATTAACACACTGGAGACTAAAAAAAAAAAATACAAAGAACTAATGAATCAGAAGTGTTGGTTCTTTGAAAAATTCAAAAAAATTAACAAGCCCTTAGCCAACCTTATTAGAAAGAGGAAAGAAAAGACCCAAATCCATGCAATTAGGAGTGAAAGGGATGTAATCACAAAACACTCTGCAGAAATCCAGAAGATCATCTATACCTACTTTGAAAACTTATATTCTAATAAGATGGAAAATACAGAAGAAATGGACAGATTCCTAGATACATATGGATTACCAAAGCTAAATCAAGAAGATATAAATATCCTAAATAGTCCAATATCAATAAATGAAATTGAAGATGAAATTTAAACCTGTCAACAAAGAAAAGCAGAGGCCCTGAAGGATTCTACAAGAAATTTAGTGAAGAGCTAATACCACTACTTCTCAAACTCTTTAATGAAATGGAAAGGGTAACAATACTTACAAATTTATTCCTGGAAGCAAGCATTACTCTGATTCCAAAACCAGAGAAGGACCCAACTAAGAAAGAGAATTACACAGTAGTCTCCCTAATGAACATAGATGCAAAAATCCTCAATAAGATACTGGCAAACAGAATACAGCAAATCATCAAGAGGATTGTACACCATGATCAAACAGGCTCCATCCTAGGGATGCAGGGATGGTTCAACATATGTAAATCCATAAATGTAATGTACAATATTAACAGGGACAAGGACAAAAATCATATGATCATCTTAGTGGATGCAGGAAGGAAGGAAGTGGGTTTTGACCAAGTTTAGCACCCATTCACGATAAAAACCCTATAGAAAATTGGAATAGATAGTCTTTATCTCAATCTGATAAAAGCCATCTATAACAAACCAACAGCCAACATCATACTCAATGAGCAAAAACTGAAAGCTTTCACTCTAAAATCAGCAACAAAACAAGGATGTCCACTGTCTCCACTCTTACTCAATGTAGTCCTGGAAACTTTAGCTGAAGCAATTAGACAAGAGAGAGAAATAAAACGAATAAAGATAGGAAGAAGTCATACTTTCATTATTTGCAGATGGCATAATACTGTGATAAAAAAAAAAAACAGTGTGATACAGGGGGGAAAAAAAGACCCAAAGATCAGTGTAATAGATTAGAAGATGCAGAAACAACTCCAGACACACTAAGCCACCGTATCTTTGACAAAGGTGCCAAACACATTCACTAGAAGAAAGATAGCCTCTTTAATAAACAGTGGTGGGAAAACTGGCTCTTATAAATGCTGAAGATTAAAACTGGACCCATATCTTTCATCATGTACTAAGCTAAAATCAGAATGGATCAAAGCTCTTAATATTAAAACAAATATTAAATCTGTTGGGAGAGAGAGTAGATAAAACTCAAAGATACTGTTGTAGGCAAAGACTTTATAAACAAAACCCCAATTGCATAGAAGCTATCACAAAGAATCAACAACTGGGATCTCACCCAATTGAAAAGCTTTTGCACAGCAAAATAAACCACCACCAGAATGAAGAGACAGCCCACAACGTGGGAGAAAATGTTTGCCAGCTGTTCCTCAGACAAAGGATTACTATCGAGAACATATAAAGAACATACTCATTAAATAAATAAGACACATGTGTGAACATCATATTGTTTCATTAGTGTGAGAAGCTGAAAGAAAAAATATATGTATATGTATATGCATATAAAGAAATAGCTAAGATAGTTATATTACTGATTTCTCTGAGTTCGCTGAAGAGAAAGATTTGTGCTGGTACTGTTCAGACAATTGAATGCAGATGTCTTGTGCTGTGGGCCAGTGATTTGGGGATGACAGTGCACAGTGTATGTACCACTGTTGCCTCCTGATTGATGTGTTTTCAAATTTTGTGATAGTTTTTTTTTCTTCTTCTTTTTCTTTCTTTTTATCACTGAATAAAATGGATTTGAATAAAAAAGATCAGGAAAACTTAAAGTGTTTCAAGCCCTAAAAGATAACTTCCAAACAGACACATGTCCTGCAAAACTTTGCTTCAAAAGTAATACAAAAGTGAGATATTTCCTCGAGAGAAGAGCACCTCAAGAAATTCATGACCACCAAACCAGCACTCCAAAAAAATTCTCATGCATATCCTTTAAAGGAACAATGAAATCAACAATGCCAAAAAATCTAATAGAATGAATATACCAGGTAGGGTGAGCAGTTAAGCAGAAAGGAAGGAAAAAAAAAAAAAAGAAAGAAATTAGTAACAGAAAGTAATGCAGTGACAGGGTACACCAGTACCGTTCAGTAATAACTGGCAGTGAAAATGGTCTCAATTCCTGAGTCAAAAGACACAGAGTGGTAAATGGATCAAGAAACAAAACCTAGTGATGTGTAGTATAATTTAAAAAAAGATTCACACATTAAAAATCAAAGGATAGAAAACAATATGCCATGCAACAGGAGCCCAGAAAAAACCAGGAGTCACTATCCTAATTTCAGGCAAAGTGAATTTCAAGCCAAAATTGATCAGAAGAGTCAAAGAAGGTCACTCCATATTGGTTACAGGAGTAATTCTGCAGGAAGTGAAAACAATTACATATGCACCAAACCCCAGCAAACCCAGCTTCATTGAACGATGGCTACTGAACATAAAACATCAGATAGGAGCAATTATAATGAGGGACCTCAGTACCTGTGTCACAAATAAACAGTGCGACTGGACAAAAAAAAATAAAAAATAGAAGATTTGAACCAAGCCTTTGAACAAATGAACTTGAAGGATATCTACAGAGCATGCCATCCAGCAACAATCAAATATGCATTATCCTCAGCAGCACATGGGACTTTCTCCAAAATAGACCAATAATTGCTAGATCATAAAGCAAGCTTAAATAAATGCAAAGGAATTGAAATGATACCACGCAATGAAACTAGACATCAATGGCAAAAAATACAGCAGGAACTATGCAAACATGTAGAAAGTAACAATACTCTTAAATAATAATCTTAATCCCTTAGATAATTCAATACCAGGCAATGAAGGTGAAGAAGTAATAACCTACCAGCTATAGAAGTCCAGGTCCCAATGGCTTCACTGCCGAATTCTGTAAGAACTCGAGAGATCTAAGGCCAGTACTCCTCAAACTCTCTGATGACTTTGGATGGGGAGGTGCACTCTGGAGGTCATCTCTGCAAACCAGCAGCCATAGGCCAGCTGGCCCTGCTCGCCCACATGTGCGTCCCTGCCCTTCCTGTTGCTCACTTCTCTGAAGGCAGAGCATGAGAGGTGATGGCGAGGGGGTTTCTGTGTCAGCCAGCGCAGAGGCCTTTGATCTGAGGAGAGCGCCAAGCTCCCCGGGCACCCATCACTCTGTTCTCACTGCTGCCCCTGGATTGCCACACCCTTTCTCCAGACAAGGAGATGACCAGGTGAGGGCCACGGGATACCCCATTCTTGGGGAAGCAGTCATGGGGTGTCGGACCTCCGCCAGCTCTCTCGGGCCCTGAGCTTTCACAGACCCAGTGCTGGCCTCAGGTTGAGGCCATCTGAGGGCTTTTAAAATGCTGATGTCCACCCTGGCCCGAGTCGTGGCCCTCTGGGTGTTGGTGCTTGTTTCTGGTGATCCTACTGCCCAGCCGGGTTGAGAAGCCCTGGTTAGAGACCCATAGGTACCAGGTCACAGACACACCAGAGGACATCAATTCCATGCTGCTCAGGCTAGCCGCACCCAGGGGCTCATCCTTTGCACTGGACAGTTCTCCCTCAACTCTGACTGTGCCCACTGGGCTCACAGTCCCTCCCTGAAGCCACCCTGTGGCCAACGGGTCTGCCAGACTCTGCCCGCCAGTCTTTAGGCAACAGGGGAACCTCGGTCTCTGACGCTACACAGCCAGGAGTTAACGACAGTGCTCTCCGGAAAGTCCCTAGCTTTCTGTGGGGGTGTGAGCTGAGTAGAGCCATCAACATTCACTAGTGAGGCCCTGCCCTGCCCCCACTCCGGGCCACAGGGGGACATTGGGACTGTGACAGTTGTTGAGTGCAGGCGGCATAGTCAGTGTGCCAGGTGCGGGCTGGGGATAGATACTGTGTGAGGAAGAGTCTCTTGGAACTCAGACCTCCTTGCCCCCAGCCAGGGTCAGTGCCGTGCACCCTCGTGGGGCATGGCCCAGTACACACTCAGCGGGATGAGAGCTTCAAGCAGGGTGGCCTCCTAGCCCAGACGCTAGGCCCAGGAGGAGCTGGGGTTCTTATCCACATCGTCAGCTACATTCCAGGATGCAGGCACTGGCCTGGGACCTCTGCCCATCTGCCCCAGGTGCTGCCTTTCCTCTGTCCCCCACACCAGCCTGGGGGCATGTGTCCAGTCTGGAGGTGTCTCCACACTGGCTGCCGCCTCTGCATACATGGTGGATGAGAACAGTAGGGGGCCCTGGGTAGTCTGGTTATCAGCCAACCCCAGAAACAGCCTTGGTCATGTGATTTCTAGGAAGTGAAACCAGACTGATTTTGAGGCATTTCCTGGGATCTGTCTGAACACATCCACACAGGGAGGGCAGTCTGGGCTGAAGGACCCTTCTGCAGAGGACCCATCCACACTGAGTTCCCGCAGTGGATGCAGGGAGGCTCCGGAATGCTCTCAGCAGCTGCCTTGGGCAGGTAAGCACCTGCTTTTTGCTTGCAGCCAGGCACACCTCTTTACACAGCATGATCAAGAGGGTCCCACTTCCCTCTTTGCACCCAGACCAGGAGCTGGGGGATTCCATGCTCTTGAGCCTAGGAACCATCTTTGCTGTTTCCAGCAGGGCCTCTAAGTACGGGTGGGAAGGTTGTTGACTGCGCAAAGATACCAGCCAAGAGACCAAGTGGGTTAAAATCTAGCCCTCTTTTGGGCCTGTGTGTCCAGGCCTGGTTCTGCACTCACCTGAAAGAAGTATCCCTTCTCCCAACTTGCACAAAGGGCCAATCCAAAAGTTTTGTCCCAGTTTCCCACACAAGGGCAGAAATGGACAGCGGCTGCCCCCAAGAGGGCAGCAAGGTCCCCATAGCAAGAGCTTGGGCAGCTACTGGTGACTGCATCTCCACTGATCACGGCAAGGATCAGGGAGCCTGGGAACAGGGGTTTCCCAGGGCACAGCCCTCCCGGGACATGCAGTGACCACAGTGTGACCTAGACCTGGCTGATGTCTCTGGACTTCAGCTCACTCAGCCAAGCCCTTAAGCCTCAAGCTGTCCTGCAGGGTCTCCATGAGAGAGAGACCCCTGGGGGTCTCGTGAGTATAGATTCCACGCAGAGGGGTGGCGCAGTCACGACCGAGTGCTTCCAACCAGCCCTGAGGGTGCTGCTGCCACCACCCCTGGACAGCAAGGGGCCAGAGCCAGCCACAAGGTCACCAGTTCCCTCCCTGCTGGCCCCCTGGAGTGGGTTGGGGCTCACTGTGTTCTTCCAGAGCCAGAGACACCACCCGTCCCCACTAGCTCTCCCTGGCTCCTGGGTCCTCCCCTGGCTCCACCTCTTCTCCCTGGCGCCCCGGTTCCTCCCCTGGCTATCGCTAGGCAGCACCTGAGAAGGGTTAAGGAGGTGGCCTGTCCCTGCAGATGAAGATAAAAAGTATACAGAGGGGAGAAGTCCAGGCCAAAGGCCAAGATCTGAGACCTCTCCCTACACAGCCATGACCACCTCCCCACCCAGCTGCACAGAGGCCTGAGCATCAGCCGGGACCCTTTCTCTCTACCTCCCCCCGTCACAGGACTCTCCCTGTGGCCTGCTGCTTGCCCTTTCCGCAGCCTCCTCCAGGTGGACCCCGTGCCCTGCACCGGCCCCTCCACTGCACATACCCCGGCTGGTCTTGGTGGCACACCCTCTGGGCTTGTGCCCTGTCCATACCCACCCCATCCCCCTCCCCAGATGGCCTTGCCCCTGTCCCGGGGGCCTTGCTGCCTGGAGACCCCTCGGCACACCTGCTGCTCCCGCCAGAGCTTAGTCACCCTGTGGCAGCGCACAGACCAGCAAGGTGGAGCAGCCTGGTCCCGGAGCTGCCCGCTCCTGCATCTCACTCCAGCCTTTCTTCCTTCTCCCCACCACAGGCTTGGGCTTCCAGGCAAGGCCGCGGCTGTCCCGTGGCTCCTCTGGCTGTGGCTGTTGGTCCCAAGGATTCAAGGTGAGTAGGGCCTCTGGGAAATGCCCGAAATGTGCTCCGCTGTGCAGGGTAACCCCCTACCTGTAGGTCAAAGAGGTGTCCTGCCTGTCACCTGGGTCCCAGGGACTGGCTGGGTCTTCTCTTCTGTGCGGCATTCCAGTCACCGCAAGTGAAGATGGTTTGTAGATTTGGGGGAATCAGGGCTCCTTGCCCAGGTGACATGCAGGCATTGCAGAGGACACCAAGGAATTCCTTCTCCTACCTGTGGGCCCAGGAGCCCAGCAGGGCACCAAACTAACCAGCTGCCAGGACTGCCATCAGGTTGCTGGTCAGACTTCCAAGGGTCCTGGCTGTCTTTCCTTCGTGGGCCCCAGAAGCCCTGTTCTGTCTTGGTGACTTCTCCAGGAGGCCTGGTACAAACAGCCTCTTGCTTAAAACTTTCTCACTTGAGGCTGGGGATTTAGCTCAGCGGCATAAGCGCCTGCCTTGCAAGCATGAGGTCATGAGTTCCATCCCCAGTACCGATAAGAAAAAAAA